>JABWIB010001842.1:30929-56804 GCA_016617825.1 Platyplectrum ornatum | reverse complement strand
TACATTTCAATGAGAAAGTGGCATATCAGGTGCAGTGGCAGCCCAGATTACTTCTATAAAGCTTTTTCAGGGGGTGAAGGTTGGTGTAATATGGAGACTTCCATTCTTGGCCCTTTTATGATTGTAATAACACAGCCCTTTTTCATTAAAGTATAAAAATGTTTTTTAAAAAATATTTAAAACACTCTGCAATATACAGACTTTGCCTGAATAACAGTGTATTTATGTACATTTTACTCAGAAATGTTTTAGCATATAATAAAAAAGAATTTATTAAATAAAATATTGCAGTAATTACAGATCTTTGAATCAAAAAATATATTTTACAAATTATATTTAATTTGTAAACTTGTCTGTTGCATTACACTTCTCAACCTGCAGTCATATACATGTACACATCTTTTTGCCCGTTCCAAAAACTGCATATATTCAGTGGACCCATTTTGTTTTGCCCAAGTTTCAAGTGGGTCAATGTACTTTTGAACAGGAACCAGAGCTTATAATATAGGGCGTTTGTCACACCCTTCATACCAATGTGGGCTTCAGTGCTATCGTGACTTTTTTTTGCTACTACAATTATTAACTTACACTGGCCACACACTAAGACGATTATCTTTGCCATCAGGAGGTGGCCGATAATCAGAATGATTTACCCTGGGAAAAGGTCCCGATATTGGCTCCACACATTGCTGGGTAGGAGCTGCTAAGATTGACAAGAGGCTCTTTGCTGCAAAGATCTCCTGTCTATCTCTGCACTGATTGGCTGCACAGGCCTCCTATCAATGATGACAGGAAGAGAAATTTCAACCAGCTGTGTGTCACCTCTACCTCCTGGCCAGGGTTTCCCTGTCTGTAGGACTCTATAATTATGGGCATCTATAGCAATAGTACAGTAATAGTAGCCCTGCATCTCTTGTCAGGGATTGGTGGTACAGGATCCGAAAAGCAGAATTGACTATACATTGATTGATTATTTCTGGAAGATAATCAATTGAGAATTCCATATCAGACTATCATCAAAAGATTTAATTTAATCAGAGGTTTCAAAACTGATCTGTTCCACACTCTAGAGCAATTTTGACCTGATCCTTGAAAATTGTAGGATCGTGCTAATAATCGCTCTAGTATGTGCCCAGCTCAAGTTGGTTTTCTATAATATTGGCTTATTGCCAGTTGATATTAACCTTTATTTAAGAGGGTCTGTGGAATAGTATTCACTTTCAATATGTGTAAATGGGTGCATAACCCTATAAGTGTCATGGACAGAAGCCACGAATATTGGATAATAAATCTCCAGTGGTGGGGCTAAAATNGCACAGAGAGAAAGAGCCATTCCTCTATGAAACATATAAATCAACAAACAAGTGCTGAGAAAAATTGTTGTATTTATTGTATAAGAATTACTCACTAAAAATAAGAAACTGTATTGTCTTAAAGATAATATATTGTTATCTACCTGCAGTGTATATAGCCAAAAGCATGTTTAGCAGACCTATGTACCAATTAGTCAATATAACATACATATTGGTATTTATCAGTTACCCACAGCAAAATACTACTAAGATAGATCACATATGTTTATACTGCAATCAGTATGTACCTGATATACTTATGTCACACCACAAGCTCTTCCAAACTAATTCTTGCATTACCAAAAATATGATATTTAAGCCAAGTTAATGGGCCTTTCTCTAATTAACAGCATCTAACCGCTACAGTGTTCCAGAGCATAAGGAGTATATTACAGCGTCCCGCTAGAATCTGTGAATTAAACTTTATTCTTTATGGAACAAACATATTATAAGGGCAGAGAACTGCCCTTGTTGCTTCAGAATNAAATAAAAAGGGCTTTGTAAATAGAGGCAAATGTGACATCCCTTTTGTCCAACATAAGTACCTTGCCAGTGGACACACACTTCCAAATCAAAGGGGTTATCCCCCTACAANCCTAACAGATGGATTTTACAGGAATTCTGAGTAACCTGATTATCAGGCATTACATNAAAGTATGATCTGCATTTTGTCAACTCAGTAGCTGTCCTACACTGAACAATTATTTAAGTCAATTTAATAAATGTCATTAATATGTCTCTGGCCTGTAAAAATACCTGAAGCTATTTGTAGTTCATTGTGTAGATTGAGCTACTTTGTCCATATATCTAAGTGTTGCNGTAACTGTACTATATTCATTTTTGCCAATATACCAGGGTTATTCCCAAGTTACCTATCTCTTACAGCTAGCAAAAAATGTAGAAAAAAGACTCACACTAGAACAATATCATTCTTGTTTATATTGGTGTCGATAAATGGGGCGATTTTCCTATGGGAAAACAGCTCAGTCATCGTCTCCATACATTAGAACAATATTGTTCAATTGTGGATACCGGCCCCTATCTCCTTTAGTAAAACCTCCTGCTCTGAATCCTTATGCAATTATGAAAGATTGCATACAGACACTTTACAGCCAACCAGAAAGTAGCACAGTTTTCTGATATTTCCATTTTAACCCTTTTATCAGGAAGATTGAATGCTAAAGCAATGCTATAATATTGTTTAGAAGTCTTGGTGATGATAGCTAATGTGAAAAAATACAATACTTTCAAACAGTATGGAAGATAAAACATTTGGATTATGAATAGTGATGTCAACAAATGTGGGCTTATTCCCATTATTGTCAATGTGCATCTAAAACCCTTAGACACCCATATTTGTATAGTGGGAATGGCTGTGTTAGTATTCACCTCAGCTACTGTTTTTGTTCAATTTTGTTATTTCTATTCTATTTTTTGGGTTTAGCTATTCCGTGCCTTCACCTATACATTTCAGACACTATGTTATCTTATCACATAGCTGTAAAGTTGATCATCACTGAGCACTTCATAAGTCCCTGCAGATAACCTGCACAGCACACTGCCTGCTAAACATTAATGTGAGGTCACTTTAAGAGAGTAGTTAGCTTAAACGTAAATAGTGCAAATATCCCATTTCACTNTTAATTAGTCCTCACCTTTACCTGTCCCCATTCAGGTGAAGTAAATTCTGACAGTATGATATCTTAAAGTATTTCCATATATGATAACCTATCTGCTCTCATTCCATCATGTCTTTACATTCTGGTTATTTACACACTGATAACCTCTGGCCTTAGTAGGCAAGGCCTTGTGTCTTGCTAGTTCACAGCTGATAAGAAAAGACAAGGTGGGCAAGATCCACAAACAATTAAAGTTGAATTTCAACAGTCCATTCTTTGTTATTAATGGTGCAATTGTGTTTCTTTATACTGCATTTGTATACTTCCAAACACTATAATTACATAATGGTTTTAAGGATCATAGCACACTAAAACATGTTCTGTTTATACATTGGATAAATATTNAGAATTCAGTTGGTATTAAGGTTGCTGTACTAACATAGGAAACTGACTTTTAAGTTGATAACATACCATTCCTAGGAACTGCCACTTTCTGGATCGCAATTAACATCCCAAATCAAAGCATGTGTCTTTATTAGTAAGTATTACAAGTAAGAATCTTTGGGCATTGTCTTGTGTAAAGCTGGGCATACACTATAAGATAAATCGTTCATATACGTTCAGTGTATGTGAGTGATTTTTTCAAACGATCGGCCGATATTGTTCAAAAAAAGTTTCAAACAAGTTTTTAATTTTAAGGTCTGCTCAATCTTTAATCGTTTGATTGGTGAAAAATTGTTAAGTGTATGTGCACATCCAATAATCCTGCCATTAAGACCCACTTTAAAAGCATAGATGAAATTATTTTTTTAAAGAAAAAAAAATAGTTTGGAATGACTAATTTGCATTTTTTATACTTTGCAATTATTGCACAGTGTATGGCTGTTTGCAATTCCTTTAAAAAAATATGTTCATTTTTCATCCAATCTTCAGATTGGCTGATTTATCTTGTAGTGTAGGCCCAGCTTAAGCATTTGTATTGAGATACTCTAATGTGCTACAGTTTTCTCTTGTGTAATTGTCTAATTCTTCCAGTGTTGTAGCATACAAATGTTTTGGGAAGCCATAGAGTCAGCTATAATATTATAACATAAGAACAGATTCTGNGACCTTTTTTGTAAACCTCTGGGACTATATTTACTAAGCTGCAAGAATGGAAACATTAAAACATTTTGCTCATTTACATAATCACCATTTCTTTAGCCTATGTACATTTTCAGAGATCACAAAGCAATAAATAAGTGAAATAGAAAGGAGATGACTGCTGAACTCACACTAGGATGGTTATCATCCCAATTTCACAATTGTCATAGATTGGGCTAAAAATCGCTCTAGTGTGTGGGGAACGATTATCTGATCAGATGGAAAATCTGATCAGATGATAATTGTGCTGTAGCTCCAATTTATAAATCAATGTCTGTTGTCCTGCGATGCCCAGCTCAGGGGTACATAGTAAATTGGTGTATTGTTCTAAAAATAATGTTTTGTGGTTTTTTGGTAACATTATTGTTTGTATTTTTTTAAATGCTGCATTAAATATTGTTGGCAAGAAGTAAGATTATTCTTTGTATTGCCCTTATAAGCCTTGGAAAATGGTTGGCAATGCATTATGTCAACATTATGGATGTTTGCAAATTCAAATACTTTATATTTTATGGGATATTGTCGCCATTTTAACCACATATGGTTCACTTTAATTGTTTACTTAAACTACATTATATATCTCAAATGAATACTTAGAATTGTTGGGGTTGTCTAGAAACAGCAATTATGTCTTAGGATTGGGAAGAGTGGTTGTTTCTATAAGGTCTCACATGTGTTGTAGATAGTCTTTTAACTGGGAAAATACTGTATTGACTATTAGTGTTCTGTACAGCGCAGGGAGCCAGGTCAGCAGGGACCCAAAAGGGGTAGGAAGACCTTAGAATGACCTTACATTGCTGTCCATCTCAGGTCTGTCCTGGGACATTCAGGCTAGTTTTGCTTTGATTTCTAACTGAACTTTTGGTGAACCTTTGCCTGGGGGAAGGAGCCTGCAGAACAGGACTGCTGAGAGGATATCTTCAGACAAGTCATCAACTTGAGTAAATATTAAAGTAGCCCATCTAAAAAGTTGGCTAAAATAAAGCTGTCAGGAAAGAGTAAACTGAGCACAAGGTGGGCCAGGGAAGAGAATCAATTCTAAGGGCACCTGAAAAAAACACAACACAAGGAGTATGAATGGGAAAAGTCACCAAAAGGACACCTTGTCACCAAATGTCTGCCAAACACGTCTAATACTGTCATAGTGTCCATATGAATAACACATTCAAATCAACCCTACNATTAATGAAATAAAACAAGGGTGTTAAATCCAATCCAAGAAGCAAATAGGTATTNATTGGCTAAATCTCAATAATATAAAAAATATAGCCCATTCATATCATGTTATGATGGACCAGTTATACATGTCTTATTCAGAAAGCAAATGTAAGGATTAGGTATAATATTCAGCAGCTCCTTGTCCTCCTATGTCATGATGTATATGCCACACATTTTGATGACTATTGCAGTATTTTTTATTCCCTAATAAGAACTATCTTTCTACAAAGGATCGTTCTATCGTTGTACAATAATATTGTATGGGCATTACAGTAAACGGGAGTATAATGAATGTAATGCAGTAACTAGTGATATTGTACTGTTACCAAGAGCTATATAATTAGGAAGAACCTGAATTTCAAGGCTTCCCCCAAAGAATGAAAGGGTGTTTGATGTCCAAACCCCATCCTGTTTTCAGTGTGTGNACAGTAGAATATGAATGCCAGTCTAGAGAGGTAATCTCTGCAGCCTATTCTTGTTGAAATGTGTCATCGTGTTGCCTATTGTTGTGTGCAGGATGACACGGAAACCCGAGGATTTCCATCGTGTTGGCTCAGCATCTACTGTGCATCTAATGTTAAACGGGGGTTATTTATTGTTTCATACAACGGGGAGCTTTGATAGGGGGGAAAAAGTAGCAGATGGGTGATGTGCAGGCAATGTCTACCCAGTCTCCGATGTCATTTACTACCATAAAGAACCCAGGTGATAGCAATGAGGAGCAGAAACAACACAGCAGCCAAGTGCTCTGTTACTTACAATAATAATTTCCCTAATTACAGTAAAAATATACATTTGTTCTTAATGCTGTATCNATGTTTTCCTATCTGTTTCACTGTATCAACTTCTCCTTGTAAATCACTGGATTGTCACGCCGAAATAACAAACCACCACGACTTCTAATGTGAGGTAGATTTATTTCTACAGATAAAACCTAAAAACAACATTTGACACTGAAATGTAATAATAGAACACATGATTTTTATTCTATCGCAAAGGATGATCCTGATCTCCTGGAGATATGAGTTACTATATATCGAATAAAGCAAAATGAAGACAATCTAACAGTTTTTACTTGGAAAGTCTATTATTCCAGAGACCCGATATAAACTCGTAGTTATCCTATGTACAAAGCCTTTGTTGATTACAGGCAATCAATAGGATTTATACCTGTGTTGTGAAATCCGAAATAGTGCAAACTATTATGTAAAGGCATCACGTGTAAAACGGAGTGTGTGGATAAATGTATATGCTGCATCACATACATTATATAGAAGATGGGGGTGAGAGAGAGAGTGATCGATCACTGCTATGGTCATAAATAGTCATACATGTCGTGTATAGGTGAGCAGATCAGCAACTTAATGGAGATGCCTAAAAGTGCAGGTCCCCTAAAACATGGGATTTCCCTGAGAGGAGCTGACGTGCTCCATTCCGTTCAGTGTGTAAAAAAATCAGTTTTTGTAAAAATGTTTCTGTATATAAATAAGAAGGGATTTCTCGAAGAAAATAAACTATTTACATATACAATATTTGTAAAATTCGTTTGGTGTCCATTTTACTGCTCTACGCAGAGTTTGGCGAGGTGTCCGGGGAGGTTGAGCTGCAAGGGTCTGAGCTCTCACCATGATCCTTTAGGGAGCCCTTTGTGCTACACTGGCTGAGTCCTTCCTTTTCTCTCTTCTTCTGCTTCATCCTGCGGTTCTGAAACCAGATTTTCACCTGAGTCTCGTTCAGTTCCAAAGTGGCAGCGATTTCCACCCGCCTGGCCCTGGTCAAGTACTTGTTAAAGTGGAACTCCTTCTCCAGCTCTGTCAGCTGCTTGGTGCTGAAGTTGGTTCTCATGCTGTTTTGCTGAGAATTGAGCCCATAGTCCGCTGGTTTAGCTGTTAAAATAATAAAATAACGTCAGGCGTTAAAAACAGCAATACAAGGATTCCTTAAATATTCGTTTAATTAAATATTTATCTTAATATTATTATTGAATGTAGCTCATCATTAAGATTATTATTGTTGTTTATAATGGTTTAATACAACTGCTCTTCCCTTATATATGTGTTTTGCAATGGGAAACATCGCAAAAACAATGGATCTGTGTACAGTAAATACATGGCTTGTGGTTCTATATATATATATATATATATATATATATATTTATATATACTTTTGTTTATTTATTTATACATGGATATGTGGATGTAATCTGTCCAAACAATTACAATGTAAACCTTTACAGCCAATGTTTGACGACTTGAATTACATATATATATATATATATATACACACACAGTTGAGAATTTACTGGGTGTAAAATGACAGTTTTATTGCAGGCAATCAGTCTGCAGTGGGCACTGATCTCAGCCATCAGAAAGAGATGGATGGGACAGTAATGACCTGCACCCATGTCTACAAGTACTTGCTGAACTTGAGGCCTATGTTGAGGCCAGGGCAATAACTCATCGCTGATTGTCTACTACTCACATGTCTTTGGCGGATTTCGCTTTACTTTCATCCAGTCAAACGTAGGGTTGGATGCTGCCTGCTCGGGTTGGCAGGAGAGGTCTTTCTCATCATGCAGTGACGGGGAATGGCTGTGGTAGCCATGTAATAAGGCTTGGTGCTCCTGCCCATACGGGTGCTGGTGGTACTGAGCGCTGCCTGGCACTGCTCCACAATACCCCTCTGACAAGGAGCCAATGTTAGAAGCTGTGTTCGCAGAATAAGGCTGCTGCTGGTAATACACTCCTTCTGCTTCTTGGCTGAGGTAGACCTGGTGCCCATAGCTCTGGCTGCAGGTCTGTGAAGTGTAATTGGGTATGGAGCTGGCATAAGCCAGACTGGCGCTTGGAGGGTGATGATAGCCGTGATTCTGCGCTTGTAAATGGTTGGTGATTGTGCCAGTTCCTCCTACTACAAAACGTCCATCTCCGCTGTAAATGTCACTAGTACCTGGGCATGATGAAAAAGATGATGCCCCTTGATCTAAATGATGATACCCTCTGGGTGAGTAGGCACTAGTTCCACGGTTACAGATTGTGTAGTCCAGAAAAGAGCCCATTCTGGTATTGTCCATCTGCCAGTGATGGAGGAGGGTCAACCTGTTTCAGGGGATTCCTCCTGCCCTACAACCTTTAGGTAGTATGTCAAATCTGTAAACTTCCATCCATGGATTGCCAGCCTTCAAACCCTCTGTCTCTCACAGGGAGAGCACGTGATTCTCTGGGGACCAATGGCTGAGGACCTCCTAAAGCTTGTCAGATATCTGAGCCCATCCATCATGGCCTGTGACATTTGCATGACAAAGAAACTTCAATCAAACCCGGCCCATCAATCTGATAACGACACGTTAGCGTCAGAATCTTTCTTCAGAGCCTCCAAAGGAAAACTTGGCATTATTCAGGACTTTTTAAGTGTTAAAAGACCTCAAGCAAAAAGAAGAAAAAAGATGTGGCATATTGGATGAGAACTTTGTTTTAATCGAAAGACTTTTGCTTCCCCTGGAGCTCCATCTGGCATGCTTAGAAGGCTATGTTGGGCTGTTTGGCTTCTTATTTTGTGTTCATTCATTTGGGTGTTTATTTGATCATGTTTATACATATTCACATGAACAAGTAATTTTACTGCTGAAATAAAACGAAATTAATGGAACACGATTTAATATTTAAAGATCATTTATATGTCCTCTGATTACAGCACACTGCAGCCTCACAAGGAAGCCCTGCCATGCCAGGAACACAACAATAAGTGGTTTTATGATCTAGAAATAGGTTTGTGTCTTGTCTCCTCACGACACACCAGTCTAGCCATTTAAACGAACAATTTGTAGGCAATCCTTCATATTCAATGAATCCAGTGTCCTCTAATAGCCCAGTGAACTGGTGGCAGTAAAACATGTCCTTCCCTAATGTCTTTGTTGAGGGGGACAGTATTAGGAAATAAGTCTCTCCCACACAGCTCTTGTAGTAAAAGGAAACCGTCAGGTAAGCAACATTTATTTACTTGTTACAACATGGGAGACAACAGCATGCAACAATATGACGCCCACCCTCATTTGTAATACTTGTCAAGGCGCTGGGACAGGAGTTCATGCAGCACTCTTTACCAGCTCTCTTTTCACCTAAATCTCTTTTAATGAACAATTTGTTCAACAGTGTGTTACAAGTCCCTGAGGACCCCTGTGCTTACCTTCCATGTGTTATATACACTATGAAATTACTTCCACTGGCAGCAGCGTTACTTTCTAATAGCAATACATCATCTCATATTTATTACAAATACTATATAACATATATATATAGCTGTACAGGATAGCTAGTATTCCCATTCATAGTGAAACCCCCACCCTCATATACATTGATATTAATATGGTATGTAAATGAAAACGAATGAAAACATTTACATGACCCCAAATGACCCTCTAATGAAATAATACACGTTGAATTGTGCTCCAGAAGCACAGTGTTTGATAGCTGTGCTCTCCTGTATCCTAACTTAATCCTGATACTATTTACATTGATTTCTGTAAGAGTTTTAAATCATGTTCATACATTAGTAATAACGGTATTTACTATGATGTAGAAATCTAAGTTATCATGAACGTTTGCATCTAAATTTACAACTAAAGGATACACATGATTACTACAGTCCAACATACTTAGGTGCTGATTTAAAAAAACAAACAAACAAAATAAACATTATAAAAAGATACACATGGACAAACCATGTTGCAATATAGGAGCTGCAACATTTTAATATCACCCATGCAGGGGAATTACATAGCTTTTGCTTATAACACACTAATACAATTTTACTGTTAATTTGTGTATTAACACCAATTTCTCATTGTTGAGGCTGATCTAGTATTAGCAGCGAGAATGAGCACTGTGCATGCGCTCAGGGAGAGCGCGCATAAAGATGGGCATCAGCAGACATAGAGGGGCTTATCCAGAGATTTGGAGTAAGGGCAAAACAGGTGCAAATGTAGACCTGGAGTTGAGAGGTGACGTTTCTTAGCTCAAGTCTAAAGTACAAGTTAAGCATAATGCTATGCAGTGTGTAAGATCATTGTGCAATTCGATTGCTTTCTCTGTATGCAATAGAATTAAAATTCATTAGCACCACTTACATTACAATATGGTTTTACTCAGCTCTACCCTTGCACCTAAAAAAGGATTTTGCAACTCTGGATCAGTCCCAGGAGTTCCACAATATCTAAATGAGAAAGGATGTATTTCTCTTGTTTAACTAGTTGTAGTAACAATGTAAGGTGTCTGTGCTTCCTTTATAACTTACACTGTCTCAGAGGAAGGCAATCTATCTTTTTTTTATGAAAGTATGTATGTATGTATGTATGTATTTAAATACATAAGAAACAGCCAGAAACTGGCTGTGCAAACCACAATCTCTACCCATATGGCTCAGACTGAGGGGGTATCACTGTGGATAGAACATACACTACATGTGCATTCCACACTAACTTAAAAAAATCAGAGCATCCCCCATCCTCCACATCAGTTTCACACGTTTTACATAAGGGCAAGTGTAGCCTTAGCTATAGTTTAACCCCATCATTTAAATGGTCTTTACAGCAGGTTTTATCATAATACAATGAAATGATGATGATGATGATGATAATGATTATTATTATTGTTATTATTATTAATAATAATAATAAATGTAATGAACTAAAAACATTTGTAACTGTTTGCCTCTTTGTTTGATGCTTAATCATAATAGGATGTTTGAGTTGCTCCATTATGGACCTGTTATGGGGCTGAATTATGGAGCTGATATAGTGCTTTGCTTATAGTTTGTTTATTTGTAAGGGCATGTTTCTAGACTTGTGCACGTGCACAATGTGAGTGAACCCAAAAACAAATCATACACAAAATATCTGGTCTGTATGTGCTCATTTTCATATACTCTAAATATAAAATATAGCATAACTTTAATCTGTAAATTAGATTTGAGCTTGGCACATAACATTTCTACTCTAAGGGGCTTATGGCAACATAGGTGCAATTGTAGACCTAAGCAAAACCATTTTGGAATGTAAAGGGTGCCAATTATCATGAATAATTTTGCATGCAGTAAATATACTTTGCACACTACTACATATTTTATTAGCAATCTGCAAATTAGAGATATTGGTATTTTTTATAAACTGTCCATATAAGAACCTTTTGTGAACAATTTAAATAATACATGATGACTGTTTTCAATGGTCCTTTGGATCCAAACAATCAGCTCTACAATAAGTTAACCAGAAGTTAACTGAGTACAGTATTTACTAGCTAAGAGTGAGTTAGGGATAGGAACTATTTCAAAGCTGCTCCAGACTTGAAGACATTAATCAGCAGTAAATTGTTTTGTCAAGAATAGTTTATGAAATCATCAATTTGTTTCCAGAGCTGATTAAGTTGTTTTTGGAGAAGAGACAGCTTTTTCTTGAAGATTTGCAATATCATGTACAGATTCCTCTAGCTGCTGTTCATTGTTCTGTTCTCGTATATAAGTCTGGACAAGTTGTTCCTTCGATTTTTGAATATTAGCACTGAATATAGCAGTTTGTGCTTACATTGGATGATTGGTTCCATGGTTTCTTTTATTTACCATACCACATTAACATTTCTCCATTATGGCCCTAGGCAAAGGGCAATAGGGTGATCGTCAGTAGTGGTCAATGTTGAAAATTATATGTGGTGGTATGGCCACTTGGAAGTAGTGGATCATAAGAATCGTAAGTGTGAAAGCACTGTTTCCAAATCTAGTGGAAGGGTTTTGCAGTGAAATGGGGTTTTGCAGTTATTTTAAGACAGTGAGATTGAAAAGTGGGCATGTTGCCCATAGCAACCAATCAGATTTGAGTTCACATTCCCCAGAGTGTAAAACTGAGAGCTTGAATCTGATTGGTTGCTCTGGGAAACTTCCCCACTTTCCATTCTCACTGCAATCTCACCACTTAGTAAATATACCCCAATGTTGTAAAAGAGACTAAAGTGGCATAATTCACTCTATTAGTAGTTGATAAGGTCTTTTTAGGGCTGAAGATTAGTAAAAACGGGTCATCTACATATGTATGAAAGACTATGGCCTAAATTTACTAAGCAGGGAAACTGCAGGGAGATTGTAAACTAGGGATGTTGCCCATAGCAACCAATTAGATTGAAGCTCTCAGTTTAATTTTACATATTAGAGAATGTGAGCTTGAATCTGCACTTCTTGCCCTACATTTACTAAGCAGGGTGATTGCAGGGACTTTGAAAAGTGGGATTGTTGCCCATAGCATCCAATCAGATTCAAGCTCTCAGTTTCATTTTACATACTGACGAATGTGATACTGAAGAAATCTGAATGTTTGCTGTGAACAGCATGACCACGTTTCCCTGCTTAGTAAATTTAGGTCCTGGTCCTAGATTAGCTAAACTGTGAGAAAGAATTGCTTCCAATAAAATTCCATCTTTCCCTTTCCTATAACATACTAGGAAAAAGTGAGCTAGAATCTGATTGATTGCTATTGGCAAAATCTCCACTTTTCTCTTCTGGCAGTTTAGTGAATTTAACCCATGATATCTGCAGTGCACAAAATAATCAGCCCACGAGAAGAGAATATGGGCATCCATCCAAGGTGCAATATCTGCTGCCCACTGTTAAGGAAGGCAGAGGTCAGGGGATCCAGTGTTATCCTCTGTGGTAAGTGGATAATTTTTTTTATATGAATATCACATTGCGACACCTCATATTGCACTGCGTTTTGTAGTGTATGCTAACAGTTTTTGGAAGACTGTCAAACTCAGGATCTGCATGTTTCAAGTCAGGGTGTGTGTTTAAATGCCAATTGTCCTCTAGGTGGTGTTACATGTGTTTCTCAAACCTCAAACTAAACATTATACAAGGCATTTGTTATAGTACTTTGTTTCCTTAAAATATTTGTGCTTCTATTGTTTCCTTTAGCATTCTAGAAACACACAACATTACAGGCTAATGTCAACTCATTTACCACTTGATGCTGTGTGAAAAACCATTAAATTGATGTGACACCATCAAAAATAAAATACAATCATAGTGTATCTGGATCCATTGTTGCCTCTTTTTTGTCAATTCCAACCTCCTCTGTATGGGCTTCCTCCTTCTCTGCCGCCTCCAGCTCTATGATACATGTCAACGTCTGCTGTGTTTTCCGATAACCATCCCGACATAAACTTGGGTATTTGCTGGGGCTCAGACCATTCCGGATGTTCTGCCTCCATTCAGATTGCAGTGTTGACCCAGGAATTTCCTGGTAGTTCAGTGAAATTCCTGAGTCGACACAGTTCATACTGAACCCGGGAAGTTCATAGTATAAATGTGTCAATCATCAGAACAGGAGCTGTGATTGGCTTTCTATCACAATTGGCTGTTACAAAAAAAGCCAATAAACTAATTTGTGAACTAGGCACTGTTCAGACTGGGGTGAACTCAGGAATTACCCGGGAATAACTCTGGTTTTAACCTGGGCCAAAAACCTGGTATATTTATGAAGCCCCATTCAGAGTGCTTGTAAAACCCTTGAATTTTAGGCAACCTGGGAATTTTCCTGAAGTTTTCAGGTTTTTGCTGGCAATCTGAATGGGGTGTTAATAGTACTCTACCTTCTATTTCTAGCTCTGGCCTTAATCTTAGTCCTAACTGTTACTCAACCCTTTTAATGTACCATCATACAGCAGTTCATTCATTCTATGCACCACCGTGCACTAGCAAATTGCATAAATCCGTGTACACTATCAAAATTTTACACAATTCAATATTTTTACAAAATTTCCTACAAACCTGAAGTTCCCGACAAGACAAGACATTTTCCTCATTTGTTTAGCTGAGATTGGTAACATTGGTCATAGGTAAAAATAAGCACTAAGAAATGTCAGGCATGATATTGTTTCAAAAATTGGTTAAAAAATAATCATTGTGTGTTAATGGCTTTATGTTCCTTGGGTGAAGCTTCTGTTGAGTGCGATTTGAGGTGTGAGTCCAGTTGCAGATATGCTTCTGTGTTTTGCACATGCCAATTGCTTTATTGAGTGCATATGTTTTTTGGATCTTACTGCGCTATAAATAACACCACCTCACAATGTTTTTTGCATTATAGCTACTGTTAGCAGCAACCCACACTTGCTCCAGCAGCAGGATCAATAATGTGATGAGGACTGCACCGCATTTCTGGTTAGTAAGTTGGTGGTAGATGCAATAGTGCAAATGAATGCTTTGGTCCTTATGAGAAGAACATCATAGGTAAGGAAATGTAAGTGTTATTTATATTAGAGAAATAATGTTAATAAAATGCATTGCATGAAGACTGAAAATAGTATGTCTTCATATTTAACATTATTTTGAGAATAAAAAGCAAACACCACAAATTGCACTGTCAAAACACTAATGGTATTGTCAGTCTTTTCATGATTCAAATAATGTTATTTACCAGTGTATACATTTGGAAAATTACATTCTGGAATGCAATAGAGCTTTGTGTTATTTTGCTATACCATACTTACTCCAAAACGACCCATTTTGTATTGGAGAATGCTACGTTTTGTTGGATGACATTAATGTTTTATTTTGTGCAGCTACATTCAAATCCAAACTTATTTTGGTATTTTGGTTTGGTTCACCGTGCCATCCTCACATAAACCAAACATCAATATTGCATTGAATTATATAAATTTATTATGGCACATCATGCATTACAGATGATTACAATTTATCTACACAGTTTTAACTCTAAAGCTAGGTACACACGGTAAGATAAATTGTATCCAATCGTAAGATTTTTCGAGAGTGGGTAAAACCATGATGAATTGCAGGGGGGGGTAAAATGAATGTCAGTGTGTGCATGCAGGGAAAATGCTTTATTTTTGCATTTTGCACACAGATACTGACCAGTGTTACTGTTATACTGTTATAACACTTGTGCTGGAAACATCATCTCTCACCTGTAATACTGATTGCAATTAATTCAATTTACCTCCCCTGCAATTCAACATGGTTTTGCCCACTCTTGAAAAATCTTACAATTGGATACAATTTATCTTACCGTGTGTACCTAGCTTTATATAACTGAATATAATATTCTATTTAAATGTGGCTGAATGTCAAAAGGCACCTCAACATGAATATTTTAGAGAAGGATGCCTTTTTTCAGGATTATTCTGATAAGTTTCTTGATAGTATAAATGTAGTTCATTTAAGTGATTAGTTCATTCAGAGCTTTTTATTTAAAAAGATTAGTTCAAAAGATTAATTCAACTAGTTCATTATGCTGTTCTAGTTCATTTTGTTCTTCTAGTTCATTTGGCTAGTGAGCTGCTCATTAGTCTGAGCCCAGCAACGCCACCTCTGGTGATTTAGAGAATTAATATTTAAATTAACTAGATCAATTAAAAGATTAGTTCATTTGAACTAATCTTTTCTACCCTACCCTTCACTACCTCACAGGAGGTGTTAGGAGTAGGGGATATGATTTGCACCAGTGGTCCTCCTCAATATGTAGCCCAAATCAAGTGGTTGGCCAAAAGGTTCATAAGTAACATTAGAAAAATGAGCAAGTTTACATTATAAGTATTTTTTTCTCCTAAAAACAACACTCAGTGAGGAAAGACACGTTTTTATGCTATCCATAGATCTCACATAACCCAGATCCTCTATACTCCATATGTGCTTTATCCAGAGTGCTATCTACTGACCCCTAATGTACCCCACATGTACTACATGGTTCTGTGCATGACATGGAAAGTATTTGGGGAATATATTAATGGCACATAATAAAATATTATAAGGGGTGATGGGTTATTATGGAGATTGTACAGTAAGGTTTTGGTTAAGCCCTTATGTGCAATACCAATTTTTACGCTGTCTCCATTTTAAGAAATTTTATGTTACCGTTGTACTGCCAGAAGACCCTTGTGTGTGAGGGCAACATGCACAGCACATGCTCAGAAACTCTGCTGCTGCTTTTGGATCTCTGTCCACAGCAGAAGTGGATGTCTGGATCCAGTGCAGTATTACTGGCCTGGCCCTGTATCAAGTCTCTCTGAAACATGTAAAACAGGTTAAATTGCCAGGTCTGGATTTTAGGCTGCCATGGCCCCTAGGTGGGACCTAATTCACCTAGCAGGAAATCTGCCCCGTGAACTGTGGGCTGGTTATACACAGTGCAAATATGCTCAGGTTTTTATATAACACTAAAGTATTGTACCATATAATATTATCTGTGTATATATATATATATATATATATATATATATATATATATATATATAGATAGATAGATAGATATATGTGTGTGTATATCTATCTCTGGGATAATATTCCATAAAATATCTGTATATATAATGACTCACTATATAGTATTGCTTATTAGATGACCCAGCAGACAAGTCACTGTCACTATTACTATTCATTGACACTACACAATGTTAGCTGTAGGTGCTTATTACTTGTTGTCAGTTTAATTTGTGTGAAGTACAGTGGTGATTCAGATATTGTTTGCAATGTAGTAAGTAGGACATGTTTTTTATGGTGGTTACAAAGACGTGTTCTGTATTTTATGACACTCACATGGACACTGCAATGTATGATGGTCTCTGTTGGGTAGGGACAGATTAAATATGCTTCAATCAAACAATTACTGGGAATATATTCTGCATAGTCATTCAGTATATTACCCTAAATGGGCTGATAATAGTAATTTTTACCTGATCATTTTTTTCAGGTAGGTTTGCACTAATTGTTCCTTTCATTTTATATGCAGAAGGAAATGTTTCTTTGTTTACATGAGAGTTCAAGTGGAATTATTACATTTCATATATCGAAGCCGTTTATGCTTACCTTATAATTAGTAGCAGAAAGAGGGAAGTAGTAATGACTCTCTAGGGCACTGGTGCGGCCTCACCTAGAATACTGTGTTCAGTTCTGGAGGCCATATCTCCAGAAGGACATAAATACATTAGAGAAAGTGCAAAGAAGAGCCACCAAAATGGTACATGGTATGACCAACAAAAACTATACAGAAAGACTAAAGCATCTAAATATGTACAGCTTGGAGCAGAGAAGAGAGAGGGGTGATATGATAGCAGCTTACAAATATATCAAGGGATGTCACCAGGTGCAGGAGGGGGCATTTTTCAAAGAAAGAGGTGTAGCAGAACGCGAGGGCATGCGTATAAACTAGAGGGTGGTAGGTTCAGGGGAAATGTGCGTAAGAATTATTTTACTGAAAGGGTAGTGGATAAGTGGAATAGCCTCCCATCAGAAGTGGTGGAGGCTAATACTACAGAACAGTGTAAGCATGCTTGGGATAAATATAAGGGTATTCTGAGTCTCAAACAAAATAGGGATTAAATTTGGGTTGGTATAGTTTTAAATACCCAATGGGGCAGACTGGATGGGCCATGTGGCTCTTATCTGCCGTCACTTTCTATGTATGTTTCTATGTATGTTATAGGTCTACATGTGCAATCCAGTTTTCACCTGCACTTTTCTGTTTAAGGATATTTTTCTTATCGATCATCCTAAAACTTATTTAGAATACAAGGAATAGAAGCATTCAGGACAAGTATTCATAAACATTTCATACACATCCTTACTGCAGGCAGGTCAGAGCTTGTAGCTATTCTAAATGTAGAGTAATTATGTTTACCTATCTCCACTTTGTCTAGTAATAGAACATTTATATAAGATATAGTTTCAAATATGTGATTACATGTAAGAATAGTAATCTTTTACCATTTACAGATTTGAAAGAATAAATGTACGGAAAATTAAGTCATGCAGATCCTACAAATTAGTATTTTAGAATTTCTTTTTATCTATCTTTCCAATTTATGAAGGCCTACCCGTACATGATTAGTATTAATTGTCATCTGCAATAATTCTATTTGCTTAGTCAGCTGAGGGTTATCAATTGTTTTATGGCAGATATTTTAATTGAACTATGGTATTTGTTAGGGATTTTTTCAGCAGATGAAGTAAAACCAAAGGACCAAATCCAGTCGGGCAGTTTTACTGGAAGTGTCCACGCACTCTCCAGTTGATGTGCGGAATTGCCAGAACATGCAACAATGTGTCATGTGCTTGCAGTACTGCTGGGTCCGGTAAAGGTCCGCTGGGTCGGACCTTTACCCCCATACGCCTACATTACACTAGGTGGCCAGGGAGGGACTTAAATTAATCAAACAGGGCAGAGTCTACCCTGGTTTGTGTTATCAGTCATTGCATGGACCCCTGATCTGAACAAATGAATTTAGAAGAGGTCATTAAAACTTTCAGATGAACCAGGCCATAATGAGATTATGAAATTGAAATAGAAAAAGAAAAGAAAATAGAAACTTAACATTCATAGCAAGCACGGCAGATAAGAGCCATATGGCCTATTCGGTCTGCCCAGTTGTGTATTTAAAACTATACAGACATTCTTTTATTCTCTCATTTGTTTAAGACTCAGAATACCCTTAAGCTGGCCGTACACTTTGCAATAAATTGTCCCATCGACCAGCTTAAGTCAAGAGTGGGCAAAACCATGTTGAATTGCAGGGGAGGTAAACTGAATTAGTTGCAATCAGTATTACAGGTGAGAGATGATGTTTCCAGCACAAGTCTAATAACAGTGTAACAGTAACGCTGGTCAGTATCTGTGTGCAAAATGCAAAAATAAAGTATTCTCCCTGCATGCACACACTGGCATTCATTTTACCGCCCCTGCGATTCACCATGGTTTTGCCCATTCTTGACCAAAGCTGGTCGCTTGGAACAATTTATTGCAAGCATGCTTAAACTGTTCTGCTGTACTAATTTATAATTCCCGGTTTTGCATGTTTGTGCACCTATTCGTATCTGTTAATGTAGCTGAACACTGCATATTTTAATTCTCACCTCTATGTGCAGCAATATACACTATGTGACGTGGCTTTCCATATTGTGCCATTTAGTATTATTATTGTTATTAATATTTCAAGTGACATCAATGTAGAAACTGTATTTGGATATCATTTGGTGCTGCTTGTCTGCTGACATTTTCTGTGATGTCTATACCACACATTACTTTCCTTTGCTACCCAATGTCTTACTAACCCAGATATGATATTTATTGCTGTATGCATTTCATTGATCATTGGAGCTTGGCAGCAGAGTAAGTGTATGTGAACTGTGTGTTATTTCTACATACTAGTAATAAAGTCAATATCTCTTATATCAAAGGTTTCCTTGCAATTCCTTCAAGCTAAGGGAACTGGCAGAACTACAAATGATGGAAGGCGACTTGAGACCCAGTTCTAGCTCCTGGGCAGATAAGCATGCCAGTGACAAGTTTTATATCTACATCAACTTTGTCTGTTCCACTATTAAAATCCATTGGAACCTTACTGGCAGATTTCATGTTTTATGAGACAGATTAGTGCTACTGATCCTTTTCACAAGCTCTTGCTGCCAGTCAGAAGGGGCATGAGCACAGTGTTGGTAAAGACACCCTGCCAGCAGGTGGGAGCTAAACACTATCACCTCTCCTGGCTGGCAATAAGGTTTGTAGCAGCAAACACACTTTATGATAGTTATGTCTGTTACCAATATCATATAGTGTGTAACATGGACTGTAGTGTATGGTTTGGTTTTAGACTAGTGTTCAATTATCTTTACTGTCCAAAGTAATAGTTTGCTATGGTGTTTACTGTTTTCATATAACTTTCCGTTGCAAAAATATTCCTCAACATACAATTAAAAATAGCAAGTAAAAATAAAGGTATATCTTCATTAACACTGACATCAGCAGTAAAATGTGTGCTTCTCTATGGCACCACGCTGCATTACTGCAGCCCAGCAGTGAAACATACACTGGATTTAGTTTACCTTCAGACATTTAGTATACAATATCTGCCTTCAAAATCCTTCTGCTGCCTGAGGCATAGGGGAAAGCTGTGCCATATTTTTATTAGTGCAGTCATTTTACTCATTATCAGCTTAATAAAGAATTCACTAACAGACAATAGCGGTAAGATTTTAATTGCTTCTTTGTAATATATTTCTCTGCACTAATATAGTGATATTTTTTCATTTCAGACATTTTGTTTCATTTCACAAAGTAGCCCTGGAAACCTTTTATTTTGTCATTTAAGAAGACAGTAACTTTAATAATGTTACATTTAATATTGTAATATGTATGTAAAACACAAGTTTACAGAGGTACAATTCCAATGACATGGTGTCCAGTATTTATTATTTTTGATCACTCAAAACATATTAATTAATCTTAGACATGAAAATATTATACTACTGGTTTGTCCATCTGTTTTCCAAGTATTAGATGGTTAATAGTTCATTCAGCAATTTGAGAAAATGTAAATAACTTGTACCCCGTTCAGATTGCCTTAAAAAGTCGTCGTTTTCAGTGAAAACGACGCCTCTAGTGGAAAAGGCGCCGTTTCAAGGCAATCTGAACGATGCCTGTTGAAAACAGCGCCTTAGGATCGGCGGCTTTGGAAGAAGGCTAATCGGCGGCACGCCGACGTTCTTAAACCAAACTGAACGCGCTGAAGCCGGCATGCCGGCTCCAGCGCGTATGAGGGCAGGCGATTGGCCTAAAAAGACGTGTGATCATTACGATCACAGTCTTTTTAGGTCCCCTACCCTTCTCGCAGGACAGTGAAGCCGGCGTTTCCTGGAGGATTTTTAGCTGGAAGCCGCCGATCTTGGCAGCTTCCAGCGACGGCTTTCAGCGATGGCTTCCAGCGAAGGCTTCCAGCGACGGCTTCCAGCGACGGCTTCCAGCGACGGCTTCCAGCAACGGCTTCCATCGACGGCTTTTTGGCCGCAGGCAATCTGAACGCGGCATAATAATTCAATGGTCACATTGTAGGGCATCTCCTGTATATGATAACTTATATCTAAATGGGAGAGATTGTGTTTCAAACAAGGAAGCTTTTTGGGAGGATAGTTGTCAATCATAGAAAATTGAACATGGGTTCATGGGTTTTGGAATTTTGTAATAATAGAAAGTGTGTAAATATATTATTCAAGCAAAAAAAGACAATGAAAACAAACAATTGTGCTTTTTCAATTTTTAATTGAATTAAAATTCCAGAAATACTTTTTATAAGAGCAGCATTTGTTTTAAATGAAGGTATTCTACTTAATCTTAACATCTTAGTAAATGTGCCTAACATAAACATGTTGCATATTCTGTGTTTCTGATGTGACAGTGCCTCAGTCGGATAGAAGGGATTCCCACCAATTCCCACCAGTATAAATTTTAACTTTTCCCTAGCTTTATAACAATAACCTTCCTTAACCCAGTGCACAAACTTCACCGGCAAAATGATACTGAATGAAGCCCCCTCCCCAGTTCACACTAAATGAACCCCTTTCTCTAAGTTCAACCTAATGTAACCCCCTTCTTTCCCATACACTCTAAATTAACCTTTTTCTCACCTGTTTACACTGAATTTTGTGTCCACAAACATTCTGCACACCAGGTTCGTAAGTAGAGAAGTTAAAGCCTCACAGCAAGGGGAGTACTACTACACCCATCTGCACAGCAAAATGCTGTTGCTATTAGCATATCCTCCATGGTTGCTGTCTTCTTCCATTTTGTCCTATAGCAGCTACCATAGTAGACATACTTAATTAACCCACTACCTCCTAATTTATTCTAATTTAATTCCCTTCTCCTTGTTTTCCCCATCCGGCCCTCAGTGTAAACCCCTTTATTTACCACACTACCTAAACTCCTACCCAGGGTCCAAACTAAACAAACTTGTTTAACCCAGTTACAGCTCTCTTTACAAAATGCTGCATTTACAAGTGGTGTACCCAGTATTTAACCTGCTGCATTGAATATGTGAATTCAGTGCCCAGACATTAAATGCAATGCTCATCTTGTACTGACTTGGTTATAAAGATTAAACACCAAAGTCAGTTCCAGTGAGAGTGCAGTTTGTGTCCCTTAATGATGTCTTTGCTAGCCTGGTGCCCTAGCCAGCTGCCTAAAGCCACTAATGGCAGAGTTGTGCCTTCTTAAATCAAGATTTTCTTAATGGTTCCTTTAATGCTTATTAGCCCCCCTCACCCTTATTGCATCTACTTTACCTTGTTTTACTTATTATTATTTTTGTACTATTTTTTCTTGTACATTGTTTCTCTCTTGTTTTTAACAATGTACAGCACCTTGGAAATCGCAAATAAAGGATCATAGTAATATATATATATATATATATATATAGAGAGAGAGAGAGAGAGAGAGAGAGAGAGAGAGAGAGAGAATTTAACCACTAACCTGGATAAACCTAGGTTGAGCAAAAAAAAAAACATAGATGTTAGCAGTATTTTCTATTGATACAAATAAACTTCATTGTACAGTAAATATTGAATGCAATTTTTTTGCATGTGCTTTTTTCTTGCTTTAATCACATCAAAAAACAATATTTTGTTAAAATCATCTTAACTTACAAACCTGAATAGAGATAGATAGAATATTACATGAAATGTCTATTTGGATTTTAATGTTTTAGTGTTTGCAGGTCAATGCTAGTAAATGGCTCTCTGCAGGACATTTACAAATTGTGTGACTTTTCTGACCTAACATATATAGTCATCACTATGGTCTAAATTTACTAAGCAGGGAGATTGCAGGGGAATTGAAAAGCGGGGATTCAAGCTCTCAATGAAATTTTACATACGGGAGAATGCGAGCTTGAATCTAAATGGTTGTTATGGGCAACATCCCAACTTTTCAATCCCCCTGCAATCTCCATGCTTAGTAAAATTAGGCCAACAAGTCTTAAATACCTTTTCTTAAAAAAAACTGACATTTTTGGTGCACTTGCTGTCTTTTTACTTTTATTAAAGGTATTTTTGGTTATTTAAAGAGGATGAATCAAATTGTATTGCATGTTACCAGACCAGTTGAATTCCACCAATTAATATTGCTCTGTTTTGTATATAGATGTGGATGTCAGCAAATTTTCATCACTGCATTACCCAATCTTGTTAACAGTAATGCCTACCAAACCAAAATTAGGATGTAATCTAGTAATGACCATATACATGACAAAATTAAATAATTGCCATTCATGACAGATTTTTATGACTATCATTAAGATAATGAAATTTACCCTATGCAGACGTGTATATAACAGCATTGTGGTGAGTTTCTGTTTCCTGCACACGTCACATATCTGTGTATTTAGTATTCCTCAACTCTGTTCATTCTCATCTATAAGCATTACATATATGATTTTATTTTACATGTCCAATATATTGAGAGTTGTTTCTGTCTTTTACATACCAAGGCTGTCTCTGCACACATTTGGACCAGATCCAGACATAAGTTCCCACTGTGCTTCAAACCATGGTCCATAGCATTCCGTGTAGGTAAGAGTAGGTCACTTCAGATACAAGCATACCCTTATAATCCAAGGAACCTATAAGGAACCATACCCTTATAATCCAAGGAACTTTAACTTTTCCAAATTATCCTCACTTTGATGGGGATGGATCAGAAGTGCGGATAGTGTGTATCCTTCACTATAAAATCCTTCACTATAAAATTTCAATCCATCCCCTCTGCCATTATTACTTGCATTCAATCCCAATGTTGGAAATGTGCCAAAGTCAAAATCTAAAGTATATCTTGGATGTATGTGTTCCAGGCTTTGCAGTCGGAAAAAAACACCAAGTATATTCTAGTTTATGGCAAAGTGACCCAAAATTAGAAATTAAATAAAAATCAAATGATAAGTATGATTTCATTTGTGTAGATATTGATGAGAACTTAAAAAATGTCAGATCACTTACCTCTTCTAGTATGTAGCTGACTTCAGAAATAGACCTTCAAAACATCAAATGTGACTGACATTATAGTCCACATATAGACAGAAAGAGAACTATTTGCGCCTGATCCAGACTGAGATTTGAACCCATTGGTGCAGCATGTCTCTGTATATTTTTGCAGTACTGAATGAGCTGTTGTTTTTCAATCTTAAACACGATTTACTGCTGTAACTGTGGAATAATATAGGCCAATTATAGTAATACTTTACAGCTATATGAGAACATTAGAGTAACGATTAGCCATGCAAATGCTTAACTAAGGGTATAGAAATCCTTTTCTGGAATTTGTCTGGAATCTGGAAAATCATGTTTCTTTTATTTTGATTAAATTACGTATTTTTGTTTAATAGATATTATTTGAATTCTCTATTGAAAGAGAACAGGCACATAATGCATTATGAAACATTTTCACTATGCATAAACATGCACCTGCTTCTGTATTACTGGGAAGGAGAACTTAATTGTGATTCTTATGTGACTGTATGCAAAAGACTGGGCAGACCCAAAGCCACAATTTATTTATCCTCTAGATGACTCTTAAAAGTACCCATTATTTTGTTTGTAATATTCAGCTTGCATCAGACCCTTTGTGAGAAGACACTTTTTTAATAGAATAAAAATGTTTCTTAAATTTAAAATAAATATTCACAATTAAAAAAGGAAGTTACTTTGAGGCAGGAAAAAACATTTTAAAAATATGCAATAAATGTTCCTTGTGGACTCAATGAGAATTGATGGATTTTTGACAAAACCACTGCTGTTGGTTATGATTCCATCTGGATTCACCACTACTGCATCAGTGTACACAAATACAGGTATTTTGATGGTCAATATCAAAGGTGTGAGCAGAACTATAGATGGGAGTGCCAGCTCACACTTCCCCTACATCCAGTGCAAAGCAATCCCAGAGCAACGTCTGTTCTGCATCCACTTACACTGTCCAACGATTATTGTGCCAATTCAGCAATTTTCGTGAATTGGCACAATAATTGTTCTGGTGGATTAGATAAAATGTAAAAAGATCAGATTATTGTTCTAAAAATGATCTGGGATGATAATCTGCTCTAGCATAATCTTCTAGATCCCAGATTGATATTGTCCCAGAAGGGACTAATATTGTTCAGTGTATGGGCAGGGTCTGATTATTGGACCCTTTACCCAAACATACATTTCCCCCCATTATCCCCCCCCTCCATTTTAGTCACTTAACTGATGTTGAGTTAGTGCAAACAGTCGTTCCCTTCTTTGTCTTCTTCCTTGGCGCTTCCATGGTTTCCATGGCATCAGTGCAGAGATACAGATCATCTGTCAATCTCTGCAGGGCCTCCACCCCCTCACTCCTCATTGCTGATCATTGCTCCAGTGAGTGGAGCTGATAATCAGGACATTTATTGGCCCCCTCCTGCTGGGAGCGATGATCGTGCTGGTGGATGACCAGTTTAAGTCTATCCTAGTGTTTCCAATCCAGCACACTTGCACAGCATAGTCTTTTTATGCCAAAGTGCTGATAACTTGCTGCAAGTGCCAAATGTAATTATCCCGGGCTCTGCAAATCTTCTGGGAACTGGGGGAGTGGAATGAATAGGTGGGGCTTGATGATGTCACACCCTCCCATTCATGGTAAATGCATGTTTAGAAATACTATATATATATATATATATATATATATATATATATATATATATATAATTTAT
>JABWIB010001842.1:10057-30650 GCA_016617825.1 Platyplectrum ornatum | reverse complement strand
CAGGGAGAATACTTTATTTTTGCATTTTGCACACAGATACTGACCAGTGTTACTGTTACACTGTTATTAGACTTGTGCTAGGAAACATCATCTCTCAACTCTAATACTGATTGCAATCAATTAAATTTACCCCCCTTGCAATTCAACATGGTTTTGCCCATGAGAGTGTAAGTCATGGTTGTGTAAAGATCTAAATCTAGCCTTCAGCCCCTATTTCTCATGCACCAATCTTATCTTGTAAAACAACAATAAAAGTATACCTTCATTTTTCACATTCATAATTAATGTTGAAATGGACTTGCAGGGTGAGCACAGAACCGGACATTACCAACTTATATTCCTGATTTAAGTATCTGTATCTTGCCCTTCTCTTTCCTCTGCATCCTAGAATGAGTTCTCATTTTCGTTCTTCTATTTGTGTCCAGCTCACCTCTACTGGGTGTCCCCTGGAATAAGCTGCATGTCCCAGCTGTGGGAATTAATGCTGTCACCAGTAATTGGTGTTGTCAGCACATCTGTATATCTCAGAATGGCCTGTCCAGATTCGTTGCTTTTCTTTCCTTCATGACTCCATAGGATGATACTTCATGTCACAGACTTTGCCTCCTTTAAAATACCCAGAAAACAGTGATCCCTAGTGGTGCACAAGCCATTAATGGCATATTTTGTGGTGTCCCGTGTCCTGTGTCCATGTCATTTTAAACAGTTATCATATATATCCAAGAAAATATAAAGCTGCAGAACTAATGTAAAATACCATAATATGGAATTGCATAGCTGAACCAAATGCAATAAGCTAAATAACACAATACAGCTTGAAAATTTAGATGATGCAAATGATTATAAAGATTGCTACAAAACTCCTAATAAAAGCTGACTATACCCAGTTCCTAGGCCCACGTGTCCACTAATAAAGAAACTGAGGTAGCAATAGGTAGTGAAGGTAGGAGATGCTTGTGGAAAAGAATAATTATGCTAACTCATTGTTGTTGCATAATTAAGTCATTTATCCCCGGAAATAAATATATTACAGAGCAAAGTATGGGTATTTGATGACTAATATAATAACACGTGAATAACTTCATGTTTTCTCCAACATGACAATGGGGCTAATCCGAATTTGAAAGCAATAGCAAAATGGGATTTAAAATAGGGAAACAGAATAAATTAAGTTGTAATGTGTAGATCAATTTTAAATTAGTGTTTAAAAATAAAACTATTCAGTCTTTGTGGGCAGTCTTTTTCATGAATGAATAAAGCCTAAATAAATTTGGAGCACTTGATCAAGAGCTTCAATCTGCTTAAGCTACATGCATCTCAGTTTCTCCATGTGCATTTCTGGATGGGATGTACTGAAAAGGTACATACATGGAAACAGATTTATATAGGATGAGACTGTAAAGTGTAATGTATTAAATGAAGACTCTGTATACTTCTAAAATTTTGCTTGAATGTGCACCATTACACTGCTATCCATCCTTTAAAAAAATCACCTTTGTGAATTTGTGATACCTGCTATTCATAATCAAATCTGATATGTACCAGGCTCCAGTACAGGCTTCAGCAGAGTGGGGACAGTTCCAGTCATTCACAATAGAATGATGATTATTTTAGTGAATGGTGCCAATAACGGGGCACCCCTGACAAAACCTTATCTGGTTGGAGTTTGTATGTTCTCCTTTTGTCTGTGTGGGTTTCCTCTGGGTGTTCCGGTTTCCTCCCACACTCCAAAAACATACCTGTAGGTTAATTGGCAGCTGATTAAAAGTGTCTCTAGTCTGTGTAATTGTACCTATGTATCATTCCCTTAGAATGTAAGCCTGTGGGCCCAGCAATTCTGTCTGATACCAATTGTAAAGTGCTATGTCATATGATGGTACTATATAAATACCTGGTAATAAATAAATGTGTAGAGTCTGTTGGTTGTACTGCAGCAGCATACATTGTTTTGTATGGTTCAATTTAGTTTTTTACAGGTATCTAAAACTCCTTAAAATATATATCCATAGTTAGAATAATGCCTGAGCATACTTTGTGGCAATAGGCTGCTATTCAGTCATTAAAAATATAACAATTTAACTAATGAATTTCTGCTTTTTTCCCATGTGCAGGACACATATTTACAGTTGCATTACAAAGGTTTCCATCACAAATAGAACAATTTATTCACAGGAAATGACCTGTGTCTTACACTTTCAACATATTTTAACATGGTGCATGATTTTGGAAGAAGTACAGGCAGTCTGACTTTTCACTGCATCACTACTGTAGAGCACATGGATGTGGGCTCAGGTTCATGGGGAGCATTATGTCTGAATAACTGTGCTTTGTGCTCATGCACTGGGAGCGGTTTCCCGCTGTGCTTCCCAATGAAGGACATATGGATGTACAACTCAGGATCAACTCTATAGCCTAAATTTACTAAGCAGGAAAATTGAGGATGTGGGGATATTATCCATAGCAACCAATCAAATTCAAGCTCTCAGTTTCATTTTACATACTGGAGAATGTGAGCTCAAATCTAATTGGTTGCTATGGGCAACATCCCCACTTTTCAATCTCCCTGCAGTCTCCCTTTTAGGAAATGTAGGCCTGCGTAGTTTTACTTTTAATCCACTGCATTTAGGAATTGACCAATGTGGTACTCCCCCCCTCCCCCTTAAATGAAATATATACATTTAAACAAATGTGCAGACACCAGTCCCGTTGTCCATGACTCTACATTAGAAAAAAATGTTTATTTGGACATTATTATATTTTATTTTAATACCTAAACAAACATACTAATGCTGTTTACATATCTATCTGTGCTTCAGTGTGAGAAAAACAAACAATGTTGTGAGATTTTCCTTTGGGTTTCTTTATGCTACTGAAACTGTTACATAGTTTTTGTGTTTATATTCCTGTAGACTGTATTTTGATACAATGTGCTTTTATATCTTCTGTATACTTTCTGTTTTGTCTAGTTGGTAACAGGAGCTCCATAGAAATGTTATATAATCACAAGATATAAAAATAAACATAAATCAGAGGAATTCTGGGACCTTACCACAGGAGGAGTTGCAGGGTATAATGGATTATTTATGTGCATGTGTAGTAAATATGAAGTCAGGGAGTCCATTACACATTATGTCGTAGACAAACAAGTGTCACATTTCTATTATAATAAATGACTGATATGAATATAGGAGAGTGATAGAGGGCCCAGATCACCTGTTCTGCACCGGGAAAGGGTTCACCTGGGACTACACACGGTAAGTCCGAGGACAGTCAATATCAGGTCGCACATTATGGCTGTGGGTTGGGAGGGGAATTGATCGCTTAATGACATCGTGTCTGCCAGTAACTTTAAAAAGTCATTATGGCCTGAGCGGGGCCTTGTTAAAGGTTTGTATCGATAAAATGCCAGTATTTAGGCCTGGGATATATAGGTTTACCTTACATCGCCTCCCGTCTGTAGCACCCTATGTCTCAGCAGTAACAGACCTTCAAACCCTTCCCCTCCCTTCTTCCTATGTAATCCCAGCCGGAGTGATTCATCATCAGGACAGGCTTTTTCTGCCTCACAGTCGCCATCCCCCAGCAAGTTCTTGTAAAAAAAACTTAGCAGAGGACAATCAATGAGAATATTGAAATGGGGCTATGAGGGAGAATTCATGTTTCTCTATTATAGTCATCCTTTCTGTACTTTTATTCCTATTATCGTTCATAAATGTTCCCACGCGAACAATTTTTTTTTTATTTAATATTTGTGTAATATTGCTACAATGCCTGGTCACCCCAGGGGACACTTTGTTCCCTTCTGTTTAGCCCTTCCCTTTGTCTCTTCAAACTCATATATTGTACATCCCCCACGTTATATTTATTATTTTCCTGAAGTATATTTTGTATTGACTTGGGTCTGTCTGAACCATTTCCAGCATTAATACCAGCTATTTCACAATGTAGAGGTCAGCCATCTCTCTAGATTTTCTAATTTCTCCTCTCATTTTAAACTCATCAGTGATTCTTCCTTGCCCATAGGACGCTTCAACCCTGATGCCTCTACCATTAACATTATTGTCTCCCCATACATGTGATTTCAGGTCTGTGCCTGTGCGATAAAAAACAATATCACAATAATAAGCATCCTACTGGCTAAACAATCTACCATTATAAGGTACAGATATGCAATATCCAATCATCTCTGTGGCATTTCTTTGACAAGGTTATTATTTTACTATAAAAAAAAACAAAGAAACAAAAACACATAATATACATATATTCAAAGTATTTTATGGTCCTTATTGCCTGCTATTATTCTAGGTGACCATTTACTGAAATAAAAGGCTAATCATTAGTCCCTAGCACAATAATGGATGCAAAGCTGTGTTCAGGTTTACAATTCAGGCCTTGCAGTATAACCAACTGAGACCTTTGATATATGTTCTATGGAGTTAAATACATCAATAGAATTTATGGCAGGCCTGAATAGACACGAAAGCCCCAATCCCTCTACAATACAAACATTTTACATGAGAGTTGTGCATATATGTGTGATAAAATGTTTCTCCGGGGGGTTATTTGTAGGCTATTAATATTTTATGTTCAGATGTTGTGTTGATAAAGGTTTACAATGCATCCCAGACTGACTAAACTGAACCCTTAAAAGAATTGAGCAGCCCCCCTCTCGCATAAATGAACCCTACTATATATTTCTCCCTAAAAGCATTGTTTTATTTGGCTGGATTTTGGAATTATTGTAAAAAGTGTTTGGTATTTTCCCCCTCTTGGCGGGTTTATATAAGATGAGAGTTATAAATCAGAGCTGTTTTGTGTAACCCTGTATGTGTGTGTTTGTGGGTGGGTGGGTGGATGGGTGGGTGGGTGTGAGGGGAGATCTTATTGTCTGGCCTCTTTTAGCAGCGCCATTTTGAGGGATTTTCTTCTGCTTTCTTTCTTCTAAAGCTAATTAATAGTATTTTACAATCTCACGACAGATACGCCAATAAAAATATGATATACATTAATGAAACCTCATGAGCTATAATCAAGTGAAAATGTTACCATAACTCATTTTAAATTCACTAGGAAAATTTTCATTTGATTCATTTGATATATAAATTGCTAATCGACACAAATAATAGTAATAATAATAGTTATAATAATAACAAAGAGCAAGTTTAAACAATTAACTATATATATTTATTTATATATATATATATATATATATATATATATATATATATATAAAACGGAGTAAAACAAGTATAGTGTATACAATCTATAATAATTATATAATATGCAATGAAGATAGAATAAAATAATTTTTTAAACTAAGATCGAATCTACATAAAACGCATATAGTGTATTATAGATTTTTTTCATAAGAACGTTTTAATTCCCGGATAATTCTGTTGCAACTAGATGCGTTTATTAAATTCTGATATTAGATTTAGTTTCTTATTGAAGAGAGCGTAAAAGAGTATTTTTTCAAGAAGCTATGAATAAAAAAGACTCTGAATAACCGTGTTTTATTAACATGATAAAACTTTTCACAAATGATAATATAAAGACATTTAATCTATGAAAATAAAGTCCAACAAATAATTATCAAATAGCTAATAAATAAATACTCTATAACGTAAAATGCCTGTCTAAACCAACATTTGAATTCCTGAGACGTCACTAAAATAACTGACAAATCCGTATGATTTATTTTCTAACCCTGATATATTTTTCTAATCATCAATCGCAAAAAATATGTGTTCTCCTAATTAGAATTAAATAGTAAATAAATAAATGCAAAAAATAAATCGAAATGAAGAAGTCGCACATATGTTGGTGCTCGGTAATCATTTTAACAATAATAATAATAGTTCATTTCACAGATTAAAAATCTAAATTGTGGAGATCTTTGCTGCAAAGGGTGCTAGTGAGAAAGTCGATATCTTCCTGGGAGAAATGGACAGGGCTTTGAAGGGATCCATCTGAAATGTGTAGGCAGGAGTCTGTTGAGAATAAAGTAAGCTCTGACAATAAAGAGTTGTCCGGGGTTTCTGAGAGGACATTGTCCATGCTACCCACCTCTGGCATGGGGTCAGTCTCACTGGTGGGTGTTTGGTAGAGGGGGCTCCCGGAGCTGGATTCCTTGCCTGAAGGAAGCTGCTGACTGATGGCCAGTTTAGGGGGTTCTGATGTGTAAGGCTCTGGGTCCATTAAAGGATCATTGCTGTCCAGCTCTTGGTGGTAAGGTGGACTCTCGTCCCCTTCATCTGTAGGGTCGCAGTCTTCTAGGTTAGAGAAATTTAGGTCTCCGTCTTGATGGTCCTTGTGCTGTGTCTGTCTCTTGTGCTTCATCCGCCGGTTCTGGAACCAGACTTTGACCTGTCTCTCGGTGAGGTCCAGCAGAGCCGCGATCTCCACCCGCCGGGGTCTGCACAAATACTTATTAAAGTGGAATTCCTTCTCTAGCTCCAGCAGCTGGGTGTTGGTGTAAGCTGTCCTCAGTCTCCGGGAGCCACTGTTACAGTCCTGGACCACGGCTGGTTCTGGAGAAATAATGATTTATGTTATAAATCTAGTCCCACATAAACTCCCTGCAAACAGATTAACTATTGTGCCGCTGGATGACTGCAGAGCCTTGCTCTTACCATGCTAGAGTGAACTCCCCAGCAGCGCCAGGGTTAAGGCTGGCTCGTCAGCTAGTTATAATACAAATTATATTGCGACATTTATTACAGTTCTCGTAAATACCTACAGATTTAGATGTAACATTGATCTGCCTTGTTCCAGGAAACGTGAACAACCACAGTCCTCCCTTATATTTCTAATCCCAACGTGCCCCAAATCCAGATCTCATAGAGGAACATTACCAGATCGGTCGATACAGGGCCAATAAAAGCAATAAAGTGGCATAATAACACAGTAACATTATTATTAATAATAACAGCAATGATTTCCCACCTGCTGGAGGCTCTCCTACAGACTCTGGCGTTGACAGGGGGGCTGGAGGGGACCCCTGGTTGCTTTTCTTTCCTGATTTCTTTTCTTTCATCCAGGGGAACTCAGTAGCCAAATGGCCAGGCTGCAGCATAGGCTTTTGAGACAGGCCATTATCTGTCCGTTTTTGGCTCCTGGACCTCGGCTGGCAGCCGGAGCCCGGATTCAGGCTAGGGATGGTTTGTTCAAAAGGAGGAGGAATTAATGTCGAGTCCTTGATTGATGAAGTTTGAAATGTCTCCAGGACAGCAGGGAAGGACGTCAGGCACTCTGCTAGCGAAGGCTGGCTGTTTATAAACCCGATCTCCCTCTCAAATTCAAAATTCATGGCTTCCCTGGGCCAGCCTAGGGAGTGGGAGAGGAAATATTAGGGTCCCAATAATCCAGAGGCCCTATTATTGTATATTGCGCATAAATCAGGAGTATGGGGACCCTGCTGTATTAAACTGGAGACTGGGCGACATACAGCCAATTCCTGGTCACATGACTGTGGCTGACCAATAGAAGAGAAGGCCTGCTAAAAAAGAGTGCATTATCACTGCGAATTAAATCCTATAAATGTGTGGGGGGTTCCCAAAACTGCGATGTGTGTGCCTCATGTATTATTTGCCAATGTATATATCATGAGAGGCCAGTATGGACATATTTACAGAAGAATTCTGAGCAAAGACAATGGGGACGGGGGACAGGTTTAGGACAGGTTATAATGGTTCCTTATAGGCAGCATTAGGTGGCAAGCATTATGAGAAGGACATCATTCACATAGTTCTCATGTCAATTGCTGAAGTTTGTGCAAAACTCCAAGACAAGTGAGGAGCACTTAGTGAGTCTCAGGAATAAATCCTCAAGGAGAGGCTGGTGAGTAACAGGGATTCCTGAGCTGCTTTGCAGGAGAAGAGTGATCAATCTCTGAAGTGGAGGCCAGTGTCAGCTAAGAATTTCGTCCTTTATTACTGCGGACATGGGAAACATCCCGAGGACTTAGAGAACAAACGTGAATTTTCCATCAGGAAACTAGAAGAGAAAAAACAACAACAACAAGCACCAAGAAGTAGAAGGGGAGATCTGAGCTGAGGCAAGTATCTGGGATGTGATCAGCCTGGAGATGTGCTGCTCATGCTTTAGCTTGGAAACTTTTGTTATTTAAAAATTTGTGTGGGTGGTGGGTGTACAGCAGGGACAATCCCAGCAAATCTCAGAAAGGGTGAAATGGTGACAATCCTGCTACTAGCAGCCTCTCTCACACTTAACACTGTTTATACTTCCAGAATTGTCGGTTTTATGGGAATTCTGACAACCTTTTCTCAGTTCTCAATTTAAAGCAGGATCTAGGATGAGAAGAAATTATTTAACATGGAGTTTGTTGCCTGGATTGAAGATTTCTTGATTCATACGGATAGAGTTTATTATAAAGGACTCCTACTTTCCATTTGGGGGGTGGGGGAGCATAATTATTCCGGTTGGTGTTATTTAAAACACTGAGGTAAGAAATTGTATATGCAATTATGTTTTCCTTTCCTATACATTCAGACCATGCACACAATCTATTTTATGCAAATAGTGACATTTGGCCTCGTTTTATGTATATATGTATACATAGCATATGTTAATATATATGTGTGTGTGTGTGTATATATATATATATATATATATATATATATAAATATAGGGGGTATAACATAGAGAATGGTTTCTATATATATTTACTTATATATATATATGTATATATATATATATATATATATATATATATATATATATATACACATACATACATAAAAATCGGTATAAAGAATGTGTCATCATGGTGTGTATATAAGTGTGAGCATTGATAAATGTGATCAGGTTACTTAAATTTGTTGCAGCTGGAAGGTTTGTCTGAACCCGCTGAAACCTCCCATCTGTCTTCTTTCTTCTGCAGGAATCGCCATTTTCTGAGCAGATAAAGATGGCGTCCATTCTATTGGAGTCTCTGCGCATAAGCTTTCATGGCTGTGTAACCGGTTATATAGTCATTATGGGTTGATCTCTTTTTCCTTTCATTCTCTTATTACAGTCAACAGCAAATATATGTAATTTAATGTACACACTCCTGTGTGTCCTTACTGCTTGAGGACTTTAGCTGACAGACATAATAAGGTCTGAAGCCATATCATGTCTTGAGAAGATCTGTACAAAAAGCAAAGATATTATTATTTTGGGGGCAATAACTAAATGCTGTTTAACTTTATAATGGTATTAATTAAATGGTGTTACTTTGCAACCAATTGTCCTGTTCTTTCTGCTGCTCACATATGTAATCTGCTTGTATGTTCAGTTAAACAAAAAGAAGAAATTGCAAGTGAGAAGAACGAAGCATCTCGTTTTACAGACTGGGCTCCCTCATCACACCTCCTCTCCTTGTTAACCCCTTCCTCTCTATGCTGTTCTTTTACCACATGAACTATGAGAAATATCCCATTCCCTCTTTTCTTCCCCTCTATATACATTTTTCACATTTATTATGTTTTATATTGATGTTATAACAACGATTCTCCTATCCCACTAGTTTAAACCTGTCATGCATTATAAGGTTTATTGACTGTATATATTTACCGTTTAGGTAGGCTTCATCAATAGGCTTTACCTCATCACCATTTACCTCATTACATTAGGTAAAAGGCAGATGAATAAATACAACAACATAAAGAATTATAAACACTAATGTACTATATATTCATTTCTTCTTATATGTGATATGTTACATTATACATGATTAGCTTGTCTTCTCCCCTAAAGTAAATATATATGTATTTGCACCCCCAATTCATATTTTGTATATTTTATCTATACAGTGAATTATTCAATAAAGGGACAAAGTATCCTACATTCACCAGTAAACCCACGTAAATGTCGAAAGGATTTTCTTTCCCTTTCTTGAATACAACATTGTATTGAATACAACAAACTGCTCAATCTGCTTGAATTCTATACAAGAAGCTTAATAGTTAAGAGCAAATATTGACATTCCTTAATACAAACATATATAGTATTAAAATAGACTGGTGAGTGATCCATCCCTGATCCAATAGCTTAACTGTTTGTTTCACTAACTTATACAACAGTCATATTTTATAACACAAAGTTTATTCCAGGAATTTTTTTTCAACAGACAATTTTTTTTTCCAAAGAAAATTACCTACAAGGAACAAAGAGTTCTCCAGGGCGCGTGGTGCAGCTTCCCTATTCATGGCTAGACAATAACAGCTGGATGGGTCTTCCCATGCCTCAAGTAGGACTAGTTACATTACCCATTAGTACAAGTAAACAAACTAACATCTTTCTAAAATACTAATTAAATAGGCATTATTTTACAATGACAGGGAAACACAACCGTTAGAACAAGAAAATACCAAAAAAGTACAATTTGCTTTTAAAATCTCATAAATACGGTAATATGTTGGATAAATAATACAAAACGAATGAATAATAAAATAAGTTTCAACGGCTTCCATAAGCAGCATTAATAAATATGCCTACGCGTGATCATACAAGCCTGGCAGGCTCCAATTGAGCTTGGCTCTTAGGCTGCTCTAACCCTTGTAAACTCGAAGTGCAAGCGAGATGTCCACACATATAGCTTAGCAAACACTGATTGAAATTCACTGTGCTTAGAGTTGTGAGCAGACATCTCCTAGTATAGTATATTTATACTATATATATACCCTGTATTCACGTTAAGACGAGAGAGCAAATATTAATCAGGAGCCCCCAACAGAGGCCTAAAATTATTTTACCATTTTTTCCCCTTAGAACACGTTTGCTTTCACAGATAAGTGACACCAAAGGCAATTATCTAGATAGTACAACATCGCTTTGATCTTTAGGTCTATGCTTCTACCACTACACTGTAACATTTTTTATGTGTTATTTATAAATACAAAACATTTTCAATTCAAATAAAAGAAACTATTTGATCAAATATTCGCCTGAATTGCTTTTCGTTCAGAAACCACGGTTGGGGCCTTAGTATATATCATATCTAACCCTAAATCTAACCTGGGATAGGGAGTACGTTATGCAGATGTCGTTTTGACTGGTGTGGTGGGTTTTTTTTTTTTGTTAGGATTGAATGGCCTAGAAATGGCAATCATGTGGACGTAAATTATGCCATTTAGCAACACTGAAAACTCCAATTAGGGAAAACACAACCTTTAGAAGCACTTGTGCTGATATGAAAATGACTTCAAATTAGAGTGCAAGAAATATCCTGTATAACCTTAAGAATGTAAAAGTAAAAAATATAATAAAGATCAACACAAATGTTTCTTTTTGTTCCCGAGGCGGTGACTTGGCTCAGCGCCACCTACAGTCTGCCAAGTGTTTTACATTCTCTATGTAGTCACAAATGGGTCAGCTTAGGAGCGTCCTGGATCCTTCCCTGATGATGCGAAGAGAGCTCTGTGTAGGTTGGGTGGGGTTCACAAGGTGCATGGTGTTGGCTGGTTGGCATGGAGGGGGCTCCACTGTAGTCCATGTTGCTGGGTTGATGTGCAAGGTGGTTAAGACCATACAGAGAAGGGCCTTGTGCTGGCACAGAATCCACATAGTTCCCACCAACATACACTGGGCTGCCTTGCATACTGGGTGAGACATAACTGCCCCCATTTCCTTGTAAGCCATGGTGATCATACTCTTGGGCAGAGTTTCCATATTTCTGTTGGGAAGGACAACCTTTTGTGGGGGGCTGGTAGTAGGCATTTTGGTGGGATTTGTTATTAAAGGGGGGTGGGGAATGTGTCTCATAATTAGCAGTCATTGAATGCATGGATCCCAGGAAGCCTGCTGAAGTTTGCATGCTCAAGGGTGGGGTGCTGGTTGGCGAGGGTCCTCCAGATGAAGAAGACATGCCCTTTACCTTCTGATCTTTCTTGTACTTCATCCTCCTATTTTGAAACCAAATTTTGATTTGCCTTTCGCTGAGGTTCAGCAGATTTGCCATTTCCACCCTCCTGGGCCGGCACAGGTAGCGGTTAAAGTGGAACTCCTTCTCCAGCTCCACTAGCTGAGCACTAGTGTAGGCTGTGCGTGCTCTCTTGGAGGCAGAGGAACCCGGGGGGCTCCTGTCACCACTGCAGCTTTCTGTCGCTTCAAATGAAATAAAAGATAATTACTACACTCTGAAATTGAAAGCATTATTTCATAATAAATTCTCTAACATGCGCCCAGACCTGGCCTTCCCCACATTAGTCTGCACTTCATAAGCCTGGCATTTATTAAGAGCTCTGCTACCCAAAGCTGCCCTGCTTTATGGAGATTTGATCAACCAGTGTAGACAGTTGCTTTATGACCTTTAGGTATGATTGAATTATTATTATTTCACAGATAACACCACAGCTGAACAGCCTCAGGTACTGGACACCCAGTTACATGTTGCATATTTGCACACTGGTGACTTATTTTGTATACTAGAAGCATAAATAAAAACAAAAATATATATTGCTACAAACACATATTACATGATGCAGAGAAGAAATGGCCACCTTGCTTTCATGATTTAAGAGAGATCTGCTCTTGATGAATTACTGACCACCTGAGACATTTTTTTATTATACATTATAGAAATATTATAATTTATTTATTACATCTATGGCAGCTCTAGTACCTGGGGCAGGAGGACTGGATTTCTGTTTGGAGTTTTGCCTGGACTCTTTCATCCATGGGAAGATCTGCTTGCTGGCTGTGCTGGACGTGGCCTGTGTTTTTACCGATGAGGACTTGTTCCCTCCAGACTGGGTGCTGCTACTATTGTTATTAGGAGAAGCAGTGGGGTGCAGTGGTGGGGAGAGAGAGGGGGGCTGGTGATGTTCAGAAGACAGGTTAGGACGCATACAGCTCCCGTTTAGGTTTTTAGGTTTGGCCAGTGGACCATTGTGTCCCAGAGACTGTAAGGAACAAGAAGATCGCTGAAAGTCATTGTCGAGGTGGGATGAATTTGGAAAGGATTGTTGTGGCCCTTCATAACCCAGACCACCTGCCTGGTACGAGTAGCCTCCAAAGAGAGTGGGGTTGTCATAGTAGGATGCTTTCTGCATCTCCTGGATCCCCAAAACGTATTGTCACCTACTCGGAAGGTGTCCCCACCCTTACCGAATAACATTGGCACCCCACAATCACTTGGCACGGTTATCCCTTGGATTTATTTTTAAGGCAACCTAGGGGGGGAAAAAAGTTTAAGCGTAAAACATAATTATTAATGAGCAAGCATTTAATTTAGTGCAACAATGATACACAACCTTTAACGAAATAAATTTATTATTTTAATGAATTGGTGTGTAATTAATAATATTGTATTTGAACACGTAGGCACATTAGATATTAGTTAATAAATTATACGTTATAAATGTTATAGTATGTTTTGCATATGGCGCTGATCTTTTCTATTATCTTCATTAGTGATAACTCATTATATAATTTTACTTATCATGTTTTATTTTTAGAGGGTCAGTGGATTTTATTATTAAACAATGTTGGTTTCCCCAAATGAAGGGTGTACATTATCTAATATGCAGAAAAGCAAAACAAATATTGCAGCTCACATTGCATGGCCTCTTGCAATGCATTTCTATATTTGGAATTATAAACATATTAAGTTCCCCTTAATCTTTGCATTACATATTATTTTAAATAACTAAACCAGAAAAACCCGCATTGAATTTTAAAGCGTTCAGCTATAGCCCAAGAATCCAGGATAATAGCTGCTGTCCTGATCCCAGAACTATGATGTATGAGGGTCAATCCAACAGTCGGGAGACCTCAAACAGCTCCACAGTCCTTTTATTCTTCACCAGTATAAACACAACTGAATTTTCTTTGTGCTCCTAACATGGTGGTTTTATTTCTATTCTCAATCCTGGACCTAATTTTTTCTGCCTGGTACTTATTTCTTTTTTAAAATATATTTAATAATTTTGTTCTCTTACAAACACAAACGGCACATTGAAAAGATTTTTTAGGAACTTCTGATAAAATATGTCTATCATTTGTAAAAAAAAAATATATATTATTGTAAAAATGTATGTATATATATATATATATATATATATATAGATAATCGTTATTTAAAACAATAAATCACCCGGGTATGGTGTTATGTCATAAGAGGCCTTGTTATAGTACAGTAGTAAATATTTTGGCCACCTGAGCTGTACCCTTTGAGATAATAAAATGGTTCTAATCATATAATAATTGCGGATAGAGGAGAGAGAGAGCGACTAGGCAGCTTGTGTACCTCATCTCTCCACACGTCACAAATGCCTCTCATTTATCTTTGTCGGAATCCTAATTATTTACTCCAAGGAATTGTAAGAAAAAAAAAATCCTCTGTACCTGAATAATAAATGTTACATGATATTCTGTTCCAATTAGCTGGTCCTGCCTCCTTATTTCTATTTTAGAACAAATTTTCATTGTGTTTTATTATTTTTTTTACGTGTAATTTACTAATTATATTAAGATATCTGTAACTTTATTAGGCAAATGACTCATTTTATGCACACGTAATAACAAATATATATAAGCAACCACTTTAATAATATCAACAAAGAAAAGAATACAATAACAAACAGTAAATATACCACCACTAAATATTATGACCTACTAAATGAACAATGAATCAATATTCGTATTATTCCATATTAATAAAACACATTGGGTGCACAGACGATGATAATAACCATATAAAATAGAAGTAAAGGTTATATATAGATAAATGTCTTATAGAGAATCCATAAGACAATGGCATCGCTCTATGATCGCTAATCGCACCTTAGGTATCCATAGCTCTAGAAATATACCTGCATTTGGTGTTGTTTATTATTATTTTTTGCTACATGTATTTTCCTGTTGTTCACGTAAAGATTGTAGTAAATAGACCTTTAATGAGCAGCTAAGAAATAGGGAAAGTGTGTGAGCGGAGGGGAGCTTAAGGCAGCTGTGAACTCTTCTTGAACCGAGATTGCAGTCATATGGTCATAAATCACTGGGACACAGACTCCGCCATTCACTGATAGACTATTTGGGTCCAGCTTACCTTAGCAGACTCCGAAGAGCAGAGCACTAGCAGACATCATATATATGCAATCCATCGGCAGCCTGGCGAGAAGCATGAGGACACGGACAGGAGCCCAGGAGGGGAAGAGGCAGAGCTGGAAGCAGATCACTGGACAAGGCTGCCCTATACACCGCCCTACTCTCCCTGCTAACAATGGCCCCAGATCTTCAGAGCCTGGCAGCCGCAAACATCGCACACATCCGAGCCAGCAAAAAGAGGCGATGAGATAATTAAACCAGAAATCCCCATTTGCTTTTTACACCACAAGTCAACGCTTGTTATTGCTCTAAACACAGCGTCACTACTGTGGGAATATGCTAATGACAGACGTGGACAGAGGCCTAGTCTTGGAGGTAGCAAGAGCTTTCTCTTTTCCAGCTCAATTAGGTGCCAGTCTATGCTAATAGACCGATTGAACTCACCTACGCTGGGTGTTAGATCCTGTCTCTTTTTTTTTTTTTACCCAGGGCGTCAAGTAGTTTTCCTGCCACCGTTTAACCCCTGAGCTGCCAGTAGGGCCCTCAACGCTTTCATTTATAACGCCTTGTAAACCAGTGTGGCAGCACAAGGGTTAATGTACAGGGTCCTTACCCTCCCCTGAGGCTTTAAATACAGGCATACAAATTATGACCATAAGGTGTCTTATATCAGATAACGCATAACTTGTCGCTCATCCAAAATCGATAAACCATATTAGATAAATAATGATCTAGATAGGTCGAGTGTTTACAGAAATACACATGACATATAGCTGTTATAGCTGTAGATAGTGACATTTGGCTTACATTGGTGGGTTACAGGCAGCTCTTCATTGTGATTTAGTAACTTTTAGAAGCCCTGAATTCCTCACGTTCTGGTGGAGTTATGATCGCTCTTTCAGGTCTATAGAGCGCTCCCTGCAGTCTGACCTTTTTACTGCTACTAAATGACACTCCAGTGCGCATCCGGCAGCGAGAGAGTTAAAGCGCTGGTTACAGAGATAACAGCAGAGGTGTGGGCACCACCTGGCACATCTCAGTAAGATCATCCAATGTTTTAAAACGAGAGCTTTAGCCCCGAGCAACTTGCTGGGATTCCAAATAAAAGTGCTTTATTATCTATCTCAGCCCCATGCATGCACACTATCCAAACTGGAGGTGTAAACATGCAGATTACAATGAATGTATTACAATGTATGTATATGTATTACAATGTATACATGCAGATTAGATTTAATTACAGGTATATGTAAAAATATATGCTCCACATTACAAGGCTTGTCCAGTGCTGGAGAGTAAACTGGTGCAAGGACTTATGATATCTGCATTACCAATACCTTGTGCAGTATGGATTATCTCCTACTAATATCCAATTAACTTACTGTACTTATACATGTACTGTACTACGTGTATACTATGTTAGAATAGATGTTACTAAACAAGTACGTATATAAAGCAGTGGCCATTAATTTTATTTTTTTTTATATCATACATCTGGATATTATTGGTAGGTTAACTGACAGCTGCCACACTAATGGAAAAGGGGTTGATGAGCTTATTACAAAGGTTGAGCATGTCCAAGATGGCTCACTCACAAGTCTTTCTGGAGGAAAAGCACTATGAATACACTTATAATTATGATATTTATTATGATATTTATTATTGCTATTGTTATTATTAATATTATTGTCTACATTCTACTTGTGGAGTTGGAGATAATACATAAATGAACTTTTTTTTCACAAAGTTTGTCACCCACATGTATGGGCCAATCCAGAGTTTGCAAGTAAGGGTAAATGAGTACATGAGTAAGTATGCACCTGTGCAAACCATAAGGCATAATAGGCTTTTGTTTTTGGATGACTGACTGAAAAATGCGTTGCAATTCTTGCTTATAAATAAGTAACAGCTTTAGTTGCTTTACTCAATTTAGAGTTGAGACAAGCAAGCCACCACTCAAATCTAATACTGTTTCTATATTAAACATGATTCTTCCCCCACACATACACTTTAACATGGTTTTGCAGTGATTTACTTTTACATTTGCTCTTGCTCAATACTCAAATCTTGCTCCAAGCTCTAGATTCGGTATGGGGCTCACCCCATTATTGCTAAACCCATCTGCAAGGTATCTGGCAGCATCAACATTGGGGAAGATAAAAATCCTATTCATAGAATTTCCCTAGTATGGTGAAAAATCCTAGTATTGTATCTATATACTCCTAGAATCCCAGTGTCATAATTGCTACGCCTAAAAGTCTAACAGTATGTCCAATCACATGCTATAGCAGTCACCCCCTCGTGTTGTGTGTTGTAATGTTGTGAAGTGCTGATCTTACATACCTCTTCTACGATGTCAGCAGTGACGTGTGATATTGCCCTTGCTTATCATACTGTCCTATTAGGCCAGTACAACTCAGTGATACCTCCTGAGTGTAAATCATCATGTGTTTAAGTGAATTAGTTTCCATAATCATTATTAAGTGGTCAAATATTAAAGGGAATTTATGATAGCAGTAATAGAGACGTGTCTATGGGCTGGTGTATTTTACCAACATTGTCCTGGAATATGCCCATAGACATAGGACATTTTTATAAGTAACTACTTACACATAAATAACATAAACTACAATACATTAACCTTTTTCTTTTCGTGGGTTTTCCACCTATTGGAAATATTTAATGTAATTTAATCACTCAATATACCCATGACAAACGCTACAGGCTATATGTATTATACATATATATGTATATATATAATATATGTATATGTAACTTACCAGTTTAATAATCTTGTCCAATATATATCAAACAACAACAGGAATAAACAGGTGACTGTGTCTGTAGGATCAAAGTAGAAAAAAACATTGTTACAAATGTATCCAGTACAGTATTGACTACTCTCTTATTACCAGCCTTGATTTATTAAAATGTTCTACAACGCGAATTTCATACAATTGTAACGATGACATACATAATAGCACCATGTAAAAGTAATATATTGTCATTTTTCCCCAGTAAAAAATGATTCCTAACTTGATGCTTAAATCAAGCCAAATCTATTGAATTCCACTTACAGAACTGTTCATTAAAACCTTATTCTCATAATATCTGTGCACTATAAAAATTAAGCACTTAGAGATACAGTGATAATCCCATAGTGTAAAAAGAGGCATCCACTATTATATATATTTAATGGGATGTATTACATTTTCCGTACAGTTTTGCTGTGCCCCAGCTTGTGCATACACACAATCTCATATTTTATCTTCATTCAGACTATGAGTTACTAGTCTTTAAACATTATTAGCACTGTGTGTAAAACCATCACAAATCAGTGTAACCTCTTAAAGCAGGGCCCGATGGCAATATATCCTTTATTACACGTGGCCCTGGCATCGGGCCACAAAACACACATCACGGGCAGTTAATTATTCATTTCCCCGCTAGATTGGAGATAAAAATTATTACTGATGAAAAACGATCTTACTTCTTAGCCTGAAAAGAGATGATAAAATGATATCTGAATTGTACAAATACAGTCCAATAAAATAAACAGAGTACATTTTCATATAATCCCACAATACCTCTAATAATACCACATACCTATCAATGGAAAGACACATACACATATTTTATACTAACATATAAACACACACACACACACACACACACACACACACATTTCTCCACTCACCTGACAATGGATGTAGTTATAATTTAACCTAACCCTGAATGCTATTGCATGTAAGACCACTCCACTGCTCTCTCAGAGGTCACCTCTCCTGCAGAGGGCTCATTGCTGCTGGAGCTTTGAGGTTTTTGGCATTTAGATACATCTAGCAAATGCAGGACAAAGTCGGAGTTGATGAACCAGAAATGGTCAAAAAAGTTGGATAGTGTTGCCTGTAAAAAGACTCCCGGTGCCAGAAGTTTTATGGGTGTTCCCTGCTGTTGGCTGCAGTTTGGCGGATTTCATTTATCTCTACGGCCAGGACAATACCATAAGGTCGGTGAAAACTCGACAGATCTGAACTTAGTCCAGGAATGTAAGGAGGACAGACAAGAAGATAACATTCCAGCTTCTTGCAGGACTTGCTCTTCAAAGCGTTATATCTGGTGGGACCTTTAATTCCTCTGCTCTCCCTTCAACGTGATAACCTGGTTTTGCACTTTGCTGTAGGGTCTGAAAGGAGGTGGGCTGGCTTACACCCACGCTCCGTATTCATTCAGCCAAAAACAATTCCTGACCTTATCAAAATCCAGATCCACGAGGGTTCTGTGATCATTTTTTGTTTATTTTTTAAACACCTGACTTTATTTCTCTAGAAATGTGATTCCAAACACTAGTAATGGGTAAAAGGGAATAGTAAAAAAAGTTTTAAAAATCAAATACTGTTTCAAAACAGAGGGCAGCAGGATCTTTATAAATAATTCTGCCTCCTATTAAAGTTTTGTAAATCTTATTAGGCATTGTCATAAATTTCAAACTCGTCATAAACATGTCGTTTATTATGTGATTTTGTTAAATCAAATGTGAATTATATAACAGAAAATTTGTACACTATTTTAAAGACGATCGCATCTAGTGTGGATGTTAATATTTAACTAAGAGAGAAGACTTTTTGTCTGTTAATATTTAACAGAATAGCAATGTTCTTATTGTAAGGGGTTACTTTCATACGTCTTTAAAACCGAGGTCATACCCCCACTTATTATGGGCCGCATAGAAACTACAAGTATGGACTCTCAATTCGTTTATTCCTATTATTTGAAGATAATCGTTAAGGCATGACAGGTTTTGTACACACACTATTTATATGGGATGCTTCTTAATGGACATTACCTACGCAAAATTGTTTATTTGTCCTGTATACAAATATTATACAAACACATATGCAATGAAAACCTGACTTAAATGAGGTCCATCACACTGCTAGGATTGTCTCCTATATCCGACCAATTAGGGAAAACGCTCAAATATGAAACATCAACAAAGCTAGTTTCCATTTCAAACGAAAAACTCCATTAATATCAATTTACTTCAATGAAAACTTTGTTTCTTCATCAACTTGATGATTTATGATAAAATCAATTACATTAAGGTCACCGAGGAGCTTGTGGTTTGTCTCAGATTTCATTCCTGAGCAGATCCGCTTGGTAAAAATATTCTGCTTAGCTGGAGGCAAGGAGAATAATTCCGAGGCAAGGGAAATTTAATGGCAGGCAATTTTCTGGGAAATATCAAGCTTCAATTTCAGTTGTTGAGATGTAGGTATAGATACAGATATGTAGAACTCAACAACTGAAATTGAAGATATTCGATAGACAGATATAAATGGACCAAGCAGGTTAATTAAAAAATATCAAAGAACATTTACTATGTATAAATATATGGGTATATATATATATATATATATATATATATATATATATATATAAGGAACTAACCTTGTTTAACTAAAAAATTACAGGTAAATCTCCACTCTACACTTTCTTCAGTATCCGTTTGTCGTGTCTTTGTCTAAATGTGGGGAAGTGA
>JABWIB010001841.1:29466-47881 GCA_016617825.1 Platyplectrum ornatum | reverse complement strand
GTCACTTACTGAATACTATACATCACCAGTCATTGACGAATTTATATCACTGACGAACGCTGACGAAAAGAATTCTCTGCAGAATTCGTCAGTTAGTGAATTCCCCCCCTGGTGCGTCCGGAAAGATAAAGTAGTTGGCTTCCAATACAAATCTGGTGTATTCAACTAGAAATTCTCTCAGAGCCTGGTCCACTATAGGTATAAAGGGCGGTGACTTCAATTGTATACCAGCTATATCCCATCTCCTAAGTGAAGTCCTCCAAGGACATCAAAACTTAGGCCGTGTACTGCAAGTAAGATTTCAGTTTAGGAACATAGTCCTTAATATGTGCATCCATGATATGGCCCTTCCTGACCATATCTTGGATGATGTAGCGCCCCCTGGAATCCAGGAGATAAAATTTTGACTTTGGCGTAGACCAGACTTGTTGGGGGATTTTAAACTACCAGTGTTCTCCTCCTCCTTTTCTTTGTCTTTCTGTTCCTGTTTTAAAAAAATGTCTTTTTCGTGTCAAGTAATGAGTGAATTTCAAAAGATCTAAGATTAGTGAAAATTTATTGGGTGCACAAGTAGGGGAATAAGACAAACCCTTTTGGAGTAAAGATACCTCCACCAGGAATAATTGCCTACTTGAGAGATTGAATATACCTATAATTTTTTTTTCTTTGCTCTCTAACCCCTTCTTGGTTTCTTAAAATTTTTACTCCTGGGGACTGTGCTAATTTCTTTGAGGATTTTCTCTGAACAGTTCCTCTCTTATTTGGGCTTTCTCTAAAAAAGGGTCCTGTGTATTCCTCTTATTGGATGGCCCCAGGTCATTTACAGAGCTTTTGATGTTGGGGTTGCCTGTATTTATTTTTATAGAATTATTAGATTCTAATTTAACTGTGGTCTGACGTTTCCCTAAAATAGTACTGCTTACAGCACCCTGGGCTTCATTACTCACAGGTGTGTTGGTCGTTTTCTCCTGTGGTTTTTGGAAATTACTTTTTGTTGGTAAAGTTGAAGTTAAATCCCTCTAACTTTTATTATCCCCCACATTGGGTCTCCTATTATTCCTCCTCAATTTCTGTCCTTGATTTAAAAATTTGTTCTTAGAATTTTTTGATATCTGATTTTTATCTTTATTGTTAGGGTTACTCATGGAGTTATCCTTCTTTTTACTCCAGTTCCTCACTTTGTTGTTAAAATAATCTGTAGTTGCTTGTTTTATTTTTGCCACACGATTTTCAGTTCTTTTCTCAATGAAGCCCAAATCCTCAGCTTTACTTTGGAGTTTCACTCCTAGATTTCCTTTTTTTGTATACAATTAAACGCATCAGTTTAAAAGAACTTTCATATATATATATATATATATATATATATAGATATATATATATATATATATATATATATATATATATATATATATACACATTTAAATAGACACATTATTACTTCACATAACTTTTAAATAAAGTATCATTTTATTGGCACCCACACAGTATAAAAAAGCCTCGCAAGCAATGAGTCATTTGTTGTTGGTTTGTGTGTGTATGTGTGTACTTTCTGTGTATATTAGAGCTCACCTTAATGTAACATATTTTATACTGGCCTTAGGGGAACCTGGCTATTTAATTTAGTTTGGTTTACTCATAAACACAACATCTGGTATAGTCCTTTGTCTCAGATAATTACACTTCAGTATATTTATTGTTATTAGTGTGATAACACTTATGTTTGCAAAGGACATAAGAAACATTTATTTGGGGATACAAATTACAGGTGATACATAGTAGCTATATAAAAATATCTTTAAGCATAAAGGATAATAGGATACAAACAGTCAGCGCCATGAAACATCTACCAGTGCACTGAGAAAACCCCTAAAGGGAATGCTATAGTTGTGTTCTCTGTTAATGGGTACAGACAAAGTGCAATAACTCTCTATAATGCAGTCTTTAAAACTTAATGCACTAGCATGCCACAAATCTACAGTATGGCCAAAGGAAATCAGACTAAGTAACCTGCACCATACTCAAGTGAATTCACCAACATTTTCCAACTTCATTTTTTTACAAAGAACTTTCAAGCTGCATAAGATTATGTTTAATTTGTAAATTAGAATTCATATAGAAAACTTTACAATAGACTCGAATTGCTCACATTCTCCAGTATGTAAAAGCTATGATAGTGAAAGCTTGAATCTGATTTGTTGCTGTGGGCAACATCCCCAGTTTGAAATCTCCCAGCAATCTCCCTGCTCAGTATATGTAGGCCTTGCATCCATGGGACCTCCGTAAATGTCATGCAGTGCATCAGCAGGTTGGATTGTGGGTGGTGTGTACACTTAGTAAGCGGGGGAGGGATGTAAATGGTACTGTAAGCACCACTGTATAGCAACTATTCTTCAAATGCCTCACAGTATATGAAAAATATTTTACAGCAACAGGGTAGATTAGTTATATAGTTGTACATAGAATAAACCCAGTAGTTATGGTTGTTATGTATTTATTAGGTTAGGACCAGGGATGGTGTCTTCCTTGTAAAATCATGTGTGAAATCCTCATATATAAATTAGAGCTGATGGTCAGTGAAATTAAATGTCACATTTGTATATAACAAATATCAATAATTTTTTGCCTTATGTTTTATTGATTTAAAATCTGAAATAGGACATATATACATGTAAGCCTTGGTAGCTATACCTGAAATGCCTCAATCATGTAGTAAATTCATACAGCTGCTACTGTACTTGTCACTACATTGCATCAGCTATGAATGGAGCAAGCCGTCAATAACTAGCCTTCAGCAAAAGAAAGCCACCGACCGAGTATTTCAAAATGTGTAGTACAAATACTGCAATTATATCTTTTATATTTAGAGTTAATCAATTTTTCCTTATTTCTTTATTTTACCACCAATATTATGTTACTTTTAAAGTGACTGATACTGAGAGGGGGGTAATTTGCTCTGTAGGGTTCATTGATTTACCATTTCATGTAAAAGCTGCTGGTTTGAGTTGCTGTGTATATCTCGACAAAAAGCCCACTATCAGGAAACCAACATATGTTCATTAATATAAGAAAATGCTGTAAAACTGGTCTTTTTTCACTGTGTGTGTGCTATCATTATCCTACTGCACTAATGGACATTTATTAGATCCAGATTTTCAGACTGGCATAACATGTACAGATTTTTCAGACTTGGCCATACACATCTATTTATATTTATGGTCGAGTCTGGCAGACATCCTGATTGGCCGGCGTAGCAATACCAATATTGTCAATGAAAGATGAGATAATTACATGAGTAAGTTGAAATCTGGCAAATGCTTAAACATAAATAGATTTGTACTTTTCATATTACACAGGATGTCTCTCAATGATTTACAGAAAGTATTCAGCTTCATTCAAGTAAATGTATGCACAGTATCAAATATGTCTATCCGAGAAATATTAGAGTATAATACACATCAGATAGTGTAGGCAAATGGACGACATTAAAACACTTCTGAAAGAGGAACTCAGCTGAGTTTTTCAGTTAGTAAGTTTACAGTACAGACGCTCCCTTTATGTGTACTGAGGCAGAATTCTGTATTTATTGTATTACAAAAAGGCGGGCTGATAGTGATTACACATGGATGTCTGATAGTGGAAATCAAAACATGTGAATGTAGTATTGTGCACAACACTCAAAAGGACACTGATCAACAATTATCTGGCATTGGGTCATTGGAAGAAGCTTTTATGACCATTGAAACTTAGTACTCTAGGAAGATATATATATATATATATATATATATATATATATATATATATATATATATATATATATAATATTTCCGTATGCACTTGAACAGGATCCAGATCCACATTTATGTTTTGGACCAGGCACAATTTGTTTGGTGTTTCTAAATAGAGCACCAACTCACAAGAAGGAACATCATTACATCCTACATATCAACTCCTACATCCTACATATGTATCAGCTGAAAATCATAGTTGCATAATAATTGTGTCTTGAAACATTTGTCTGAGAAATATCAAAATTAACTAAATTAAAAGCAAATATGATAAAGCAGAAGTAATGCATGTCACAGAAAGAGTTGTGTCAGTACAGCTTAATGTAATGGACAGCCTAATAAAATGTCTTTTCAGTGAAGATGTATTATTTTATGGTCACATTTATACACTTGCTTATACAGTTCTGGTGTCTGGTGTAAATACACTTGTTTATTTCTGACTTTTCAGTGTTCTCATTTTTAAAGTAATACCAGTGTTACTCTCTCTTTATTTGTAACATATTGCACTGGATTTTGTGTTCGCGTTCTCCAAGTTTGGCTTTCCTTGTTGATCAATAGTTCATTCATTGGCACAGTTACAGTGAATGATCTGTTTGGACTCAAGGCAGGGAAATCCTCTGACCAGTATCAATGACAGAAGTTTTAAAGCTGATTAACAATGATAGTGTTACTACAGATTACATTTGTGGGATGGTTGCCCAAGCAAATTGAATCTTGTAGCATGTTAATGTACTTTAAAACCGATGTCATAGTTTACTTAGATTTGTACGATTATGTGAAAGTTTTATTAGATTCCCTTGTCAGGACCTGATTAAGAACTATGGCGAATATAACTACAGTTCCAGGTGCCAAACCCTAAAAATCAGCCTATGGCCACGCTTAGAGTTGAACATTTGTCCAGACACCATTGATTCTATAGCTATTCCCAGCATTATTAGCAGCACTGCAAGAACAGAGAATGCCTGATCCTCTGCAGTTTTCAGCAGCCCTTTAGTAAGGTAAATGAAAAGATTCACCTTCATTTTCTTAGTAGCTGACTGCTGATTGAAAGGTGTGCACAACTTGTTCTTTCTTTCTGCAGGGAGGCGGCGATTCTCAGCTCCTCGCAACATTGTGACATCTTTAGTCAGTGCAATATTGGAGGGAGCTAAGGATTTGCAAAACAAGAGAGAGTGCATTTGAACATTTTGTAAATAGCCTTTAACTGAGCATTTTGTTTTATGAAATGTGTTAGAATTAATTGAATAATTTGCAATAATAAAATTATAACCTCATAATATATGATTGTTTTCTTTTTTACATATGCTTGAGGCTCATAGATTAGACTATAGCCACTTCCTATTCAAATGATGCAAATATATGTCCATCTACTGGAGAGCACTACATTTATCTAAGCTTGTCCAAATATTATTTATGGATGCACCAAGACATTCCTTCTGATATCCAAGACTTTTCATCTGATATTCCAGCTCTTAACAACTGGCAATCTGAAATATGAATAAGCACACAAGTGAAAAATGAATCTAGACTATTTGTAAAAGCCTGTATGGCTGGTTTTCTAATGATTGCCAAATAGAAGCCATGCACTCAAAACACAGATTTTGTAAGTATATTTGATGAAATATGTTTAGTCAGTTTTTTTTAGAATTTAAAGAACTGCCTGGTAAACAGATTCGCTTTTATCAGGAAGTAATTATTGACCTAAAAATCCAGTCTCACAGTCTCTTCTTTTAATCTATTCTGATGAAAGCCTGTAGACTTATTTATTTTTTCTTTCCAGAAGTCTTATTCTTGAGTATTATCTCGCCTGCGCTGAGAAAAGAATCATGTATTGATAGCAAATATTTCCAGCTGAGAGTACAACTTCTTTTAAGCCCCAAGGCACTCACCACATTAATTAAGCAAATGTACACTGCATCACTATCTCACACTCACTTCTACTTTGGTTGGCTGGTCTCTTTGTTTTTCTATAATATTGTATCTGCTTAGCTGTTTCAAAAAATAACATACAATCTGGTGGTTTATATTAAATCACTGATGCACATATTATATAACTTGGTTTAAAGCACTAAATAACCAGAGTGTTTTTCATAATATATACGCATCCAATTTTGTCACTGGGTTTTGTATACACATCATGCATCTAGTTTATTAAGTATTTGTAAGGTAGCTGTCAGTAACAACTGTGAATTCAGATTACTGCATATTTTATCTGGGAAGGAAGGACTGCATATTTATAAATCCAATTTATGCAGGTTAAAGGGTCAAGACAGAGAATCTTGATGACTTTTTAACTTACAATAAAATTTACCCCTAAAATTAACCCTAAAATCTCGAAACTGCAAATTTAACCTATGTTGTGTCTTTCTTTTCGTCTACAATTTCTTTATTTATACATTTAATTCTCTTCTCAGCCATCACTTGGAAAATCCAGCAATGTCAATTAGTGCTCAAGCTATTACATGTTACTTTAAAGTGTTAGGCTGGTGCTGTTTACAGGGTAGGGTTTCGCTGTTTGGGACCCCTGCTTACTGGTAGTGTGACAGTGTGTGTCTGGCTGCAGCAGTGCTTTCCCCACAGGCTGTTTCCTCAGCCATGGGGGCAGAAGAGATGAACTGGAAGCCCCCTCCCTCCTCCCCCTCCACACACTGCCGATCTCATGGAGGGACAGAGGCAGAAACAGACAGTCTGTGACCTCAGCCACCAGAGCTATGGAGGGGGGAGCAGGGGGAGGCTTCCTGCACAGGGCTGTCCTGTACTGCTCCTTTGTATGCTGTCCTGTACAGCTCCTATGTATGCTGTCCTGCAGTGATGGAGGGTTCAGTGCACAGTCCCTCCCTCTCTTTCCCAAGTGAGCCTTGCACATGTGTGTGCATGTGAATATGTGTGTGTGTGTCTGTATGTGTGTGCATGTGAATGTGTGTGTGTGTGTCTCTGTATGTGTGTGCATGTGAATATGTGTGTGTCTGTATGTGTGTGCATGTAAATGTGTGTGCATGTAAATTTGTGTGTCTGTATGTGTGTTTATGTATGTGTGTGTGTATATATATATATATATATATATATATATATATATATATATATATATATATCTCAAATACAAAATGGAACAAGGGGGCGCTCCATAGTGCAATACCGTTTATTATAAAACTTTAAAACAAGTGATCGTTCCACATGTATTATGCGTACCACAAATATTCTTGATTAAAAGCATATAGATACACAGCTCAGTCACAATAAAGTCTTTTTACATCACCATTCCATCTCCTATGTAGTACGGCTCCACGATGGTAACTGCCGAAGGAGTAGTCCTAGGACGCAGTGATTGTGGCTGAATCAGCTGCACACTCAAGCAAGCTCCGCCCAACGCGTTTTTGTCATTACGACTTCATCGTGAATTTGTTTCGTCATTACGCCTCCTGATGAAGTTGTAATGACGAGTTGTAATGCTTGAGTGTGCAGTCTATTCAGCCATGATCACCGAGTCCTGGGACTACTCCTTCGGCAGCTCTCTTTCCCTGGATCAGTGCATTACCGTTCCCCTGTAGGAGTCCTTCTACTTCCTCACTGTGTGAATTTATCAGTTCCCTCTGTCTCCAGTACCACCTCCTGACCTATCCGCCTTTTTGCTTTCTAGTGTGTTGTCCTGTCTTTCCGCTACCTAGAACTGAGTGTCCCATTGTTACTTAATACTGAACATGGTCAAATCAGAACAATGCATAAACTCATTGGTAGTAATAACTCGTAGTAATATGATGTCATGTAAATTCTATTATTGTTTTTATTATATATCATGCCTAAATCATCTAGACATCTAATTAGATCTCTCAATTCCAGGTTCCCACAGGAGCTGAATATGGGTAAACTGAGTGCAGAAGTGATGTGGAGCCTATTTGCCCAGGATATGAAATATGCTATGGAAGGTACGAATAAAAAAATTTCCACAGAAAATTGTCAAGTTACAACATTAGCTTTATATTTTAGTCTTCCTGTCTTGAAAAGATAATGTAAGTACTGTATATACTCGAGTATAAGATGAGTTTTTTAGCACATTTTATTATGCTGAAAGTGCTCCCCTCGGCTTATACTCGAATCTAAAAAAAAAGTTTTTCTTTTTTTGGTGTCATGATGTAGGGTTATGATTGACACTGGCAGGCAGCATGACACTCATACACCACACTGAGTCCACAGAGCTGGCACAGGCATGATAATGGAAACTGGGGGACAATAGAAGCTGGACATAGAGACCAGTCCTATGGGGATAATGATCCATCCGTGACATGAATGACACAAACCTTTCGCAGTGGTGATAGACAGACATACTGGGGGGTCGGCTTATACTCGAGTCAATAAATTATACCAGTTTTTTTTTAAGTGAAATTAGGTGTCTCAGCTTATATGCGGGTCGGCTTATACTCGAGTATATACGGTAAGAGGACCTATGGAGACACACACTCTGTAACAAATGTTTAGTTTGCTTAGCTAGTGTAAAAAAGTATTATTGTTTTAAGTTATTATTGTTTGTTTTCATAGTGTTTGTTTAGCATGTAGCACAAAAATACTGAGCACCTTTAGCTGTAAACTGAAATTTTGAGTTAGTCTAGATCTGGTCCATTGTGTCTGAACATCTGGGTCTATTTAAAATAGATTTATGTCGTATTGATGAGACTATATTTATCTGGACTTCACTCATTACCAACTAATGATGATCATTGGACACCATCCCCTGATACAGGGATAGGGATATTTTGAAGGTAGATACATCCAGACCTCATATACAGCCAGTCTGAGGTTCAGTCATCCTAATTACTTGCCGTTAACAAGCAAGATTGATTGCCTGCTAGAAAAAGCATGATCCATTGGGTATACCAATTATATTGTATCCTTCTTGCAGTGTGAATCACATTTTCATGTGATTGGATAGGTTCTGTTGCAATGTAAGGTCATCACAAATCTATAGCTGTATAGTACATCAAATGTCAGGTTAAAAGTACATACATAAGAAACGTCTGACATTGTATATGATACCTTCTTAGTAATATTTTAGTGCTCACCTTCATTACATGATTAGTGTTTGATTGGTTTGTGTTGAAAGTATTTTTGTGCCATACATATAGACTAGATATCACCTTTTTTCTTGTGATCCTAATGACAAGATGTTATTTCCACACAAGATCAAACGGCACCTCGAGGGAGGTAGCAAGGGATCGTTCAACTCCTTCTGAATTCTAAGAGAATAACAAAAATCAATCTAATCTGCTAAATATAGGAAGCCAGATGGAAATGAATCACAGAATGCCTTTGGCTTTAAGAGTTACATTAATAGTGACAGGCAACATTGGCAACATTCCTAATTGTCTGAATGGAAGGTAGTTACCTTATGCGAGTTATCAGCACCTTCATATCTGTCTACTTACATTTGTTATTTGCTTCATTTCATTTGGCCAATATCCTATAAGAATTTGGATCCAGATCCAGATCCAGATTTGAGAGTAAAAGACGAGTTACACCAGGGTAAAACTGTGTTGAATTGCAGGGGAGGTAAATGTAATCTGTTGGAAACGTCATTAGAGGTGAGCACTAATGTTCCCTAGCACTACAGTTAAACAGTAGAGCTGGCCAGTGACTGTGTGCAATAGATAGCAATAGGTATTCTCACTGCATACAAAGAACAAAATAATTTTACTTCCCCTGAAATTCAAGATGGATTTTCCTTCGTGTAATGGGCTCCAAGGTGTGATTTCTTTTTTGAGCAATATGCAAATAAACTAATTGAGAAAAAAACAATTAGAAGACCAAGCACAAATGTGTACAAAGTACAGTACAGATTTTAGCAAACACAGTTAAAATTAAACTGTAAAACTTTCATAGATTCCTTTTTCCAAATAAATCTAAACATGATTGAACACCACTTTCTAATCCAGGTTAACATTTTGTTTTTGCTAACATTGGAAATACTATAGTATATTAGATTTTATTTACTCCCATGTGATAAAAAGTAAAAAAAAATGGCACTTAGTGATAGTGTTATCTAAATAGAAATCATTTAAAAAAGTTCCTTTTTTTCACTTTTTATTGGTTTATCACATCGCTGTATTTGTACCAATGCGTGTAAAGGTTTTGCTGTCTAATGCACATCCCTATAAAATCATTGCCCGGATATATCATATTCAAAATATAACCAGTTATGGAAACACCATATTTACACAACCACAATGTTTCAAAACGCCGGCAGCAATGGAANTAGATCCTACTTATGTTCTTACTACCAACATGGGCTTGTAAAAACATAGAGGGGTCTCCCTACATGATCCCAAGCAGCCCCAAGCCAGTTGGTAGCACAGCTACAGTGGGTTGTGTAATATGTAAAGAATTGATTTAGCTATAATTGTCCCTTTTGTAGAATTAGTTTTACTAGCATGACCCTGTGTANTACCAGGGCATTGTGGCACTTAAGGAAACACAAGTNCTGCCTTACNTTACACATTACATTACACATTTTACATANTGGAGAATGTAAGCTTTAATCTGATTGGTTGCTATGGGCAACATCCCCACTTTTGAATCTCAAAGATGTAAATTGACNACATTGTGAATTCTTTACTTTTCTCCAATCTGTCACTGTTTTGATATGACAAATATATCATTTCAATTCTTCATTTTTTTAAAATATTACATATTCGCTTAAAATTGTAAGTTTAATTCCTGGACATAACCTTATCTGTGTGGCGTTTGTATGTTCTCCACATGTCTGCATGGGTTTCTTCCGGGGTTAATTATCAGGTGACTAAATTGTCCCTAGTGTATGTGTAATTCCCCCTATGTATGAAATCTCCTATAGAATGTAGACTTGCGGACAAAGCCCCTCTTCCCCACCCATTCTGTCCATGTCTGTCTTCTCCATTGTAGGGCACTGCGGACACTTTGTAGCGCCTTATAAATAAGACTAAATAATAATAATAAATAATTCATTGTCTTAATCACATCTCTGTGTCTTTTCATATCAAGTTATAACATTGCACATAAATGGTAAGCTGTGGTGAGAGTGATGTACAGTGTTTATTTTAGCTCTGTTTTCATCTGTAGACATCCAGTAACTCCATTTTTCATGAATTCTATTATTGGGTTCCCACTAAGCAAGTGAAAAATGTTCTTGCCTTTGATTCCTGCCCAGGCCTTACACTAGGCTTTATTCTTTAGTGGAGAATTGATGAGAGCATCAAAAACACATCCAAAATTTATATAAAGCTCATTTCATTTTAATGAGCTGCAGAAGAACTTAAGAGCACTTGGTTCTGTGAAATGAGGGCTATTGCACTTGACAAACAAACATTGTTGCCTATCTAGAGCATTGTACACCATGTTTCCATCTTTTTCGATGGTCTATTACCTTCCCATATTATGTTGTAGCCCCATTATATTTAAAATGATAAAAGTGATTTTATTCTATTTTTTACTTCTACCATACTACATAGGATCACGTAACAGGAGAAGGAAAGGGAGGGGTCCAATTCTGCTACATGAAATGACCTACATGATCTTGATTCCCACAGTTTTCACTTTTCAACCCACTCATCTGGGATTTGCCATAAGCCCCTTATANAAAGCACTCTGCTACAGGGAAAATCATTACATTGGTTTCATATTTAAGAGATCAGTCACACAGGGATCATTTTAGCATCAAGTGTCTAAAAACCATGACTCATGTAATTCCATTATCTATCATAGGTCCATACTAGATTTTGTAAGCTGTATAATAGGAACATCCATTGAATGAGTAACAGCAATGAGTAACTTGTCTGCAACGTTGTCAGTTTCAGGTATCCTTGATGTCTGTCATTTTGTCATGAAGTCCCTTAGTCTGGACATAAATACTTTATTTGTTTTTAAAGTCAAATAAAAAAAAAATAATTTTTTAAAATAATCATTTACATTACATAGCATAACACAAACACTTTATAAGTCAAATAAAAAAAAATAATTTTTTAAAATAATCATTTACATTACATAGCATAACACAAACAAAATCCTAACCCCTCATTCCCATTCAACTAAGTATGCAATGGGGAAGAACTGCTTTGNTGGACGCTGTCAGGAATACACCGGACTTCCACAAGCAGTTTGCGCAGTATGGTTGTTGTACATATAACTGCATCAGGTCCTAGAAGAATAAGCCCTTCACACTATTTTCTTATATTTGCTTTATTCCCCCTTCACCCATTACCAGCCATAGCAAGACTAAAGCGTTCCATGTATTCATGATGACATCACCCCTTTGTTTTGCTCTTTACATCTATATTTCATTTCCCATACTGTAAGACCAACATCTGTAAATTGTAAAAATCTGTAAAAAAAAAAAAAAGTGCCAGCCTGAAAGTCACGCAATAAGATTACCTTAGGGTAATGACAGGGAGAATAGACGTGCTATGATGACATGGTTCACAGTGACAGGAAACAGTCTTCCTACAGCTCCTTGCGGTCCATTGCTTTGCTGCGTAATGAAAGGAGTGTGGCTGTTCTATGGAGACATGACCTTTTGTAATGTCAGTGTAACACAGAACCTCTCCCTGTCATTGCTCAAGAAGCCTAAATAATGACAGGGAGACATGATGTTCTACCCTGATGTGACCTCAACTTCTCTTTGTCATTACACAGCAATCCAGTGCAGCACAAGGAGCTCCAGGAAGGGATGCTGTGCTACACTGACTTGACTCATCAGCATAGCAGCATAGCACAGCCTCCGGGGCTGTGTGCTGCATCCTGGCTTCCACTGGTTTCTGCCATGGCAGAATATTAGAGTGGAAGTATTATTTTTAATAAGCAACCTGATTTTAGTCAACATTTTCTAAAGCATACTAGACAACTGGAAAACTTAATTTAATGATTGGTGAAAAAGTCTGATCTCTAGTACCAAATTGATGTCCAGGATTTGATTNATTACAACATCTCTTTAGAGGTTTTTGTAAATTCCTCACTTTAAGTCTAGTTTATGTTAATATAATATATATAGTGCGTATACTATAGATCTTCTCCATTGAACAGTATGTGAATTCTTGTTATTACTGAAAAACATTGATATTCAGTAAATAATACTAAATGGATTTATATGAGTATTTGTTTCTTACTCTGTAAGGAGTAGCTTCCAGTTCTCAGGAATACTTTTCTTGTTATTGGTGTAATAAATCTTTTTCAGGTTGCAGTCTTCACATTATGCATATCTTTCAATATTCCAAAAATAAAAAATTGTAACAAAAGATGCAGACAATAATTGTCACAGCTCTGCTCGCGTCTTTATTATGGGAGACAGCTCCCCTTTTGTGGGGTGGAAATCTGAACGACATATTAGAAATGAGGCTGCTGAGGGAAAGGCTTTCATTTCACTGAATTCTGGAGATGAGGGAAGCAGAATATTTCATTTCTCATGATAACATGTATATCCATATTTTGTTACATTAGCCTTATGTATTATATTATAGGTAAACGTTTGGTGGGCCATCTAATGCTTAACCACTAATAAATCAATTGTTACTCAGTTAGTATATAATATTATTACCACAGTATACTCTGTGTATAAAAAAAGTTGTTCATATGTTTATTGTATATTGGACAGTAAGTGCAGCAATAGGTAACGTCAGAATGTGTCTTTCTTTCCAGCATTATTGGGTATACCATATTTCAATGTACTTTTCACTAGAGAGTGATAACCTTTTAGTTCATTCATGTGTAACTCATTTGTAAGCAATCATCAGCAAGTTACATCTGTTTAAGAAAATNTTATGACCTTGTGGAGACAGACCCTGTCATGACTGTTAGCATACCCCCCAACATCTCAGGCGGCAACAGCGGGACCCCTCCCCGGTTCCGCCCAAGCCCCGTCCCTTTTTTACCACTGCGAATGCCAGCAAATATATACTTAAACTTGTTTTTAATAACAAAAACACAGTTTGTCCCCTAATTGGGACAAACTGGGAGGCGGGAGGGACGGCGGGACAATCACCAAAAGTGGGACTGTTCTGCCGAAACTGGGACACTTGGGAGTAATGTGTTAGTGAGACCATGGGGCTGATCCAGAGCTTAGGAGTAAGAGCAAAACAGGTGCAGGAGTATAGACTCCTGATTATACAGTTTATACTTGTCTTCCNTGTAGTTCAGAGTAGAAAGGTGAAATTCCCTAGCTCATCTCTAATTTACAAATTAAACATGAAGCTATGCAGACTGTTAGTTCTTTGTGCAAAGGCAAAGCNCTTTCTTTGCATGNAATAAAATAAAAATTCAGATTTACCCTCGCATTAAAATATGGTTTTGTTCAGGTCTTCACTAGCACCTAAAAATAAGATGTAAGTGCAACCCTGTATGAGCCCTGAGGAACACATTTAATAGGGGCACTGTTTCAATATTTGGAAAGGAACTGAAGGCAAACAGAGAGTCACAAGTTGACTGTCAAGATGGAAGGGACATGATCCCATAGCAGCATGGAATATTGATAGTCCAGTAGCCAGTCTCTCNAGTCTTTTGTCTGCTGTTTGCCTGACACAAAGGACTGTCCTCCCCTTTAGAGGCTCCAGCAAACGCCAGGGCCCAGCTAGATCCGTGCCCTTCTATTTCTTTTCCTCTTGTTCCAAGGAAATGCTCTGAAAGACTAGATTGCCTACATGGGCTGATTGGGATATATGTTGGTACAGTTGTAGTGTAGGTCAGTGGGATGTAGGGGGGTGCATTAGCTTTGGACCTGATATAGTCCTGTGCCCTTTAAAACTAGTGTTTCTAACATTTTAGCATTGGTTTGATTGTCAAGCTTAGGCTGTACTGACAGTATAACTAAAACTATTTTTTTTAACATCCATGAATATATATATATATATATATATATATATATATATATATATATAGATATATGTGTGTGTAAATGAATATGGCCCCATAATGATTCATGCTAAGTGCTGTATGGTTTCAATAATGGGGCTAATAAATATCAGGTATCTGTGATGGGTTTTTTGTCATTTAAATGAATAAAAAAGTAGATTCGAATAAGTTATTAATAAAACAGTGCACTAGATCCAGACATAAGCTGGTTAAGGCATTTTTGTGAGTCACTTGTGTAAATCCCATAATAATAAGTAACATCTGCACATGCTTACGCCATATATTACTATCGGCTAATCAACACCCAAAACCTAGTTCCGTACTAGTCATGATTATTGCACTGAGTGGGCAGCAGTCTTACTTAACATAGGTTTCTGGGCACGTAAGAACTCTAGCAGGGAGGAAGAGGGGAGTTCACTGGGGAGATTTGACCTTAATCTCATACAGGAGCTACATAATCTTCTATTTACAAAGTGCATGGGACCCTCTAAAAGATACAGAGATAAATGGATTCCTCTGGTGCTGTGGACACCACATACGATTCACCTTTCTACCTATAATTGCATAACAAGCATTTCACGGAGAGTTAAAGTCAAAGTTCTGCAAACACACTGCTGTTAGCTGTTTTGTTTACTTTTGAGTAATAATAGCAACAACTGCTAAAATGAGCTTTCTTCATGTGTGAAATTATACTCCTGTTCCTGCTTTCAACACCACTAGCCATCCAGGAGCACAACAACCTGACAAATCAAAGCNAGCTTCTATGGATTTTTACCAGCGGCCCACCTCTCCTATTAGAGCAGTGAAATGTAATCTTCATAGCAGCGACGCACTCATTTATCATCAGACATGTTATACAACCCCTGCTGGACCCCCACACATTTTCTCTTCAAATATCAACTTTTTACGTTAGGAAGTCTGGCTTGTTATGAAGCCTCTTGATTATCAAGTGTATTGTGACTGACGCTGTGACTGGGGGATTGCCAATCTCAGATCGGAAATTCTGTAATTCCATTGTACATTTGTATACACACTTGTATTACACATAATAATAAGTTAAACATTGCAAATCTTTCTCATCAAATGCAAAGAGGAATTTGAATACAATATTGTACAAAATCAAATATGAAGCAGATCAGATGGTTCTGTGCAGGTCGACATGTCAATAAAACTGGTAATAACCTAAGACCAAGGCTGGGTCATTGACCATTGAACTATGTGGTTCATACGACATAGTGTTCTGTACAGTCATATAAATTTACCTTTTACACTTACAAATGGACCCTATATACTGTAGCTATATTGTGAACTAAACCTCCTCTACAGGTATGTGCTGACACATAGTGATATATATTGTTTGGATTGGAGCGGCAGACTTTTTCTGTTCCATACAGTGGTCGAAGTGGAAACTTAAAAGTGGTGGTATGAATATTTAGAAGTGACGGTATGGAAACATAGAATATAATAGAAGTCAATGGAGATTTGTAGTTTTTCAATTACGTCAATATATACCCCCATTTCGAGCCCTGGTTCCATATATATTACAGAAGGCAAAAACATCTCTGGAAAGGTCTGCATTTTTATTACGTAAAAGGATATACATAGATGTAAATCTATAAGACTGCACAATAAAATTCTAAATACTTTTGTAAATTAAAGTCAACAACAACTGAATTACTATTTAAGTACTGTCAAATACAGGACAGTAAACCTTTTGCAATCCCAGTAAAGTTCTGAACCACTTTTCAATATAATCATTTTGACTAAAGATGTTTTTATTGCTCTCCTAGCATATGTTATGTTTTTAATCACACTTCAACATATGTTTTAAGTCCATACTAAGTATCCTTTTTAAAAAATATAAAAAAAAATATAACAAACAGAAATTAAATAAATTGTATGTGTTACATTTTCCCAGTTTTCTAGAAGAATAGACATACAGCACAGTACATTTAGAAATCTTGAGCTTTTGGTACATCAGAGGAAGGGATTTTACTAGTTCTATCAAAATGACTGGAGCTAGAAATAGTGAAATATGTAGAGGTCTCCATGGATAGAAATTGATATGACCAGCTGAGAAGTCATTCTGCAGAAATCAATAACACGTCAGGATTATGTCTGGCAGCATCTGGGAGAACATTGCAATTTATGCAACATTTCTATATTGTTATATGCCTGTGGCGAGAGAGAAATCGGCGCTTATTTTGTGGCATTATCCAATATTGTGTAAAAGTGCCACTTTGTTACATACATGTGCTGCAACAGGTAATTTTATTCTGATATTGTATTCATTGAAGTGGTACAAAGGGACCAGAAATCAATAACATGCATAAATTGTCAGAATACAGTGTCAATACTTTTCTATATGCGTTGCCCTATAATCAGGCTTTACATCTGAGCACATGTATATTGGATCATAACACGCTGCAGAGAATTTTATTGGGGGTGTCTTTTCTCCCCATCTTCTGCATGGTACATGAATCAGTATGCATATTGTACAATGTATTATGACCCATCATATGTACACTTAAACTTCTGTATGAGCAGAAATGCCCATTCTGCCAGTTTACTTCAGTTATCTGTAACAGAGAATATATAGACAGTTGCTAAATGAAGGAAAAGAAGAGAAGCTGGTCTTTTACACACTGAGTGGTTGTTTCATATAGATATAAAATATTTTTAACTGGAAGAAAAGTAGGTAAGTTTTCTCTTTTCTTACCCTAAACGTATACTACCCTTACTCTAAGAATACTATACGTAGTATGACTTTCTGAATATTACTCCATTCAATAAAAATGATTTTGGAGTAAGAGACTATTTCATAATAGATAGAGCTTTAGCTGTTGGTTGTATCTATTTTTAAAAATGTACATTTACCGCAGCCAATGCATCCTATATATATATAAATAAATACATTTCCCCACAGTGAGGGAGAATCACATCATTAATAATTAAGGCTACTGATAGAACATATTGAGAAACATATAGTAAAAACTGTTTGGAAACGATTGGATTTGATGTCGTGTTTCATTGTTTTTAGGCTATTATGTTTCTTGTAAATATTGTATATACTGTACAATCACCTTATACTACTACTACTACTTATATACTAAACACAACATATAATATAGNAGACAGTTGTGTCTCAAAAAAGGTCCAACATTCAGGGAAGTGTTATTCTCATCAAGCACAGGTAATGTGTCCCTGAAGTCCCTCCTGTCGCCTGTCCCTGATGAAAATCACATTTCACTGATTGAAACTTCAGACCTTCAATAAAGCCAGCCAAATCAATTTTTGAGACTTTTACAGTATAGCTTCAAGGTAAAAAAGTTGAATCAAAACATAATCTATCTGTACATTGCTTTTTTATAGTGTGTTATTTCTAATAAAACATTGACCCTGATTAAGTAAAGTAAAATTTGTTTGTGCCACAGAGTAGCTAAAGGAATATAACAGTGCACTGCTAAAGGAATATAAATGGGGGATTGAGATTTTAAAAGTGGGGTTTACACTACATAAAGTACATATTCCTTATATTGGGTGTCAGATAATGACACATATTACAATATATATATATATATATATATATATATATACACACATATTGTTTCCTCCCACATCCTAAAAACATACATAAATGGCCATTGCCCCCTGGGGCTCTTAAATGAGGATAAGTAAAATTTGTTTGTGCCACAGAGTAGCTAAAGGAATATAACAGTGCACTGCTAAAGGAATATAAATGGGGGATTGAGATTTTAAAAGTGGGG
>JABWIB010001841.1:5917-21528 GCA_016617825.1 Platyplectrum ornatum | reverse complement strand
TCTGTGTCAGGGGGCATTATATCAGCAGCACTTAGGGCATATAGTGTCAGTTGTCCAGTGTTCAATAAAATAAGNCCTCCCCCGAAAATAAGCCCTATGGTGTTTTTTTGTCCTTTAAAAATAATAAGACAGTGTCTTATTATCGGGGAAACACGGTACTTAGTGGTGACATTGAAAGTAGATGGTGGTCACATTAATGTGACTGGACCATGTAAATCATGATTTAATCATAAGATTTATATTGTGCAACCCTGGTTTAATGGATTTCACTTCTTAAATAAAGATTTCAATCTCGACCAGAATTATATATATATGTAATGTCATCTTGGATCCCAGCTTTAAAGTTTATAAAATAAAATAAAATATTTCTTTTCATGTATTCTTTCTTTGTAGCCCTGTATTCTAATGAACAACATTCAGCAGCTAAGAGTTCAACTGGAAAAAATGTTTGAGAATATGGGAGGGAAAGAGGTAAGAAAATGAATGCTTCATCACTCACTTTTACCAATACATATTTAGAGATCATTAGCCAAATCCTTAGTTAATTATTTGATCTGCTTCTAAAATGATGGTGTTACACAGAGAGGAGCATTATTGGATTAAAAGTTAATCAGAAAACACTAAGCAGAAAATCAGTGGTTTCTAAAAACTCATTGCTAATGATCTGTAAAGAGTTGCATTCTATGTTGTGTGTTGCAGTCACAAATCAAGTATCTCCTGCTAGTTCTGTATATAACATTTTGGTATCTGTGTTGTTGGTTTTGTGCTTTGTCTGTAATGTGTCATGTCTTTGTCCAATGCCTTTATCTTGCAATCGACTGAGCAGGAAAAAGAAGGAGCAATAGCTTTTTACAAGGTTTGTAAAGGCAAGCATGTATTGATATATTAAGCCATATGCTACAGGCTGTAATCCAGTACCAGCCCAATAGGCTATTGTGACTGTGCCAGCCTAAGACCAGAAAGCAAAATGTCCATTCCATTGATAATACAGCTAATAAAATGATTTACATTTATTTCTGTTATAGAATGGGGTCATTATAGAAGAGCGCAATTTAATATTTCCCACTATATTATTATGCTTGGTACACACTACAGCTTTTTATATGATTATTGTTCCAGTCAAACTGTAATCAAGTGTTTGGAACAGTATTGTGTTAGTGTGTAGTCTGCAACGATCATATCTTGTTATCTTAACGTTGTTTCATTGAATCGTCCCAATTTTACATGGAATAAAATGCAAGCAATGTCAGAAGAACTGATGGCAAAACCCAAAATGACAGAGCTGCTGGTAAATCATGTGTAGTGTATATTCATGGATTGGCATGCTCATCGGGACATTCACTATAATATTATTTTGTTGTGTGAAACAGTGGTCGAAGTGGAAATTTAGAAGTGATGGTATGAACATTCAGAAGTGGCGGTATGGAAATACTGAATATAATAGAAGTCAATGGAGATTTGTAGTATTTCAACTACATCAGTGGGAGAAGTGCCAGTATGGCATACCCCCATATACCCCCACTTCAAGCCCTGGTGTGAAATATATGTAGTGTGTACCCAGTATTACACTAAACAGACACCTTACTCATTACTACCCCCTTCCAAAAAATGCTATAAATGATATTTTCTACATAGTCATAACATTATAACAAGGCTGTATTAATCACCAATGATACTTGGAGATTGTCTTCCATGGTTCTGGTCTGGTTCATGCAAAATGACTTAGGCAAAGCCGTGTCACTATGTCTTGGTGTGTGCTGGTCATGCATGCCTGTTTCCCTTAATTACTGGTTCAGCATTAATTACTGGTTCATTACCAAAATGCTGCTTAGCCATAGCATGTGTGTACAGGTAATGACACAGCTGTGACCCTTGTGGGTCAATACGAACATTTGCAGAATGATATCAGCACATCAGTGTGGGCTGAAGTAACACTTTTTTTCTCCTGAAAAAGAAAGAGCCTAAGGAAATTCTGCTTATATTGGCATATTTACACAGCGGTTGAACTTCAGCTCAGCTACTGAATTTTCAATAACAGCCTAAAATCAGATACTGTATGTCCTTCCTGAGCTCAATTTCTCAGTTTGCATGATGTAAAGAATTGAGGAATAGCTGCTTCCCGCTTGGATTGCACTCATCCAAGACTGCGCGATCAACCACTTTCCTGACAGAGCACTGTGTGATGTGTTTTTCTTCTGACAGTAAAGTGGCTAATTACTTCTTCTTCAGTATTTGCAGACAGATTTAGAAAATGTGTTGGGAACAACGTGTGCATCCTTTGTCTGCGGTGTATCTGAAAAGTACTCCGTACATGTTAGAATTGGGCTAGGCTCTGCAAAAGAAGCCATTGAGTTGCAAAATTTTGACATATCAATAATCTTTTTAAAAGTTCATATTTTTCTAAAACTGCCTGCTACCCCCCGTTTAATATATTAATAAAGCAGCAATTTATTAATATATGCACAAAAAGCACCATATATTGTGCCTTTTGTCACAATGTGTAATTTGAACATTTCCAGGTAGCATGAAATTGTAAGCCTATGACATTTGAAATACGAGCACTATTGCAGTCAGACTAGTGAAGATGTACTTGACAAGCATTGTATTGCTTTCCTTTAAATGGATAGCACCATTTGCCTGCTTTTTGTAAAATTGCTCACTTGAGTCCCTGTGAGAACTTGGTTTAAAAAAAAGCTGTTGTCTGTAAGCCAGAGAGTCGGGTCAGTTGCTGTCAGTCGGTGTTATGTTTCTGGCTTGGATGGAAAAGAATTGCAGGGAATGCTCTTATTTTATTTCTTTGGAGTTGTGATTTATTTTTGATTCTCACAGAGCATTTATTTGTATTCTTATGTTTATGTCTAATTGTATTAACTATGAGCAAAGGACTAGACCCATATCAACATGCGTTAGGGTAAATTGTGACATCTGGGCATGTGTGCAGGAGATGTTACAATCGAATCTCCAGGTTCCGTACTTGAGGACACTGTTTGATAGCCACATGTATAATCGCCACAATGGAGAGGGATAGGCATGTATCGGTCTGAATGTCGGAAGGAAGTAGAACTACAGGGGAGTTAAGGTAGGGTTCTAAACACGTAAGTCTCCCCTGTTCTGTCCAGATCTCCATATGTGCAGAAATACACTCTGGTTAAATGACTTTATGCAGAACATTGGGTAAATCTGTGTGTAAATCAATTATTGTGAAATTGGGCCAAAAATTACCTTGTGTATGGCCAGCTGAATTCCCAGTTCTGAGCAGTACAAATGGACAAATGATATACACACACAATATGCATAAGTCTCCAATCGAGGGAATAGACTGGCCTGTACCTCTAGCAAGCAAAATTTCCAATTAAAAAGGGACATGTAAGCAGTGCATTGTTTTTAGTGTGTTAAACTTTCTAAGGGGGTATTGTTATAAATAGATATTAAGAGGCTATTTTCTGCCTTTTATAATATTTAAAATATGGTGTTAAAGTCGAGTTTCAAATCATCATTCTCTATTATTGACACTTAAGACTAAGCAGCATGTACAGTAGATAATAACTAATACATAAACAAGGTCATTCCCTTTTGGTAATATAGATTTTTCAGGCTTTTTCCAGGAACACTTTCTGTTTCGCTGTGCTGTACACAACATAGTTTTTTTCTGCCTTGGTACATACACATCAATAAATACAAGTATTCATTGTTGTATGGAAGAAGATTAAAGGCTGAACAAAAAAATACATTGTAATCACATTTTAGCCATGCAAGCTTAGATTCCTAGCATTATATTGGCAGAAGTAAATTGGATTATTCTAGTAAAAGTGCCCTAAATCACAGCTAAAATTGAAATATAAATAGACACACTTCCATAGCAAAAGGAACAATTGCTTCCTATCAATCCATTTTATCTATTGTCAAAAAAGACGAGTGCCTATATTTACTAAGCTGCAGGAATAGAAAATGGCCCATAAAACATGAGATGGGTGGACTGATACATGATGATAATAAAGGAAAAGCAGAGGTATTAGACCATTTCTTTTCTTCGGTTTCACCAGAGAGGAACACATGATCGGAATAATGCATAAATATGAAAATGCAACAGGTAACAGAAGAGGAAGCCCAAAGGAGACTTAATAAAATTTAGTTAAATAAAACAGGTCCAGATGGCATACATCCAAGGGTTCTCAATGAGCTTTACTCAGAAATGGCTTAATTTACATGAAATCTATTATATCAAGTTCAGTACCAAGGGATTGACGAATAGCAGATGTGGTGCCATTGTTTAAATAGGAAATTAAATCAAAACCAGGGAATTATAGACCTGTAAGCCTGACTATAATTGTGGGGAAAATACTGTAGGGGATTATTAAGTGATAATACTGAGGATTACTTTGTCGCTAATAAGATAATTACACTGTCTTATTTTTTTTTTCAGGACAAAGAGCTTTGTCCTGAAAACCATAGGGCTTATTTTCGGGTTATTTTATTGACCTTCTTTTAATCCAATCATGGCCCTTCAAGTGCTGCTGACATTGTGACACCTCATTGTTCCCCCAAGTGCTGCTGACATTATGGCACCTCATTGTTCCCCCAAGTGCTGCTGACATTATGACATAGGGCTTAATTTCAGGGGAGGGCTTACTTTAGACAGTTTAATGTAAAATAGGGTAGGGCTTATTATCAGGATAGGTCTTATTATAGGGGAAACACGGTAGTGCGAATCAGCATGGATTTATGAGTTTTAAATTTTGGATTTAGGTTTTAAGTGGTATAACGCAGAGCTCCCTGCTGGGCCACTACTTTTTAATATATTTATAAATGAACTGAGGATGGCCTAGAGAGCATAGTCTCTATTTTTGTGAATGATACTAAAATATGCAGGTTAATACAATCCCATGTAGTTTCTCTACAAAGGGACTTGAATAAACTGGGGGAGTGGGCAGCCAAATGGAAGGTGAGATTCAGTATAGATAAATGTAAAACTGTGCATTTAGGTAACAATAACAAGCATGCAATCTATACATTAAATGGGATTATTTAGGGGAGTCTTCAATGGAGAAGGATTTGGGTGTGCTTATACAATAGGGCTCAATTTCAATCAGCAGCAGCAAGGACCGATAAGATATTAGCATGTATAAAAAGGGGCATAAATGCACTGACAACTGTCATTTTACCACTGTATAAAGCAAGTTTAGGCATGTTTATTATATACAAATACATTAGGGTTCAGTACAGAAAACTTTATCAGTAACTTTTTACCATTAAAACTGTACAGATGACACACGGACACCCACTAATAGGAAAGGAAGTTTCACAACCAGCAGAGGAAAGGGTTCTTTACAGTAAGGGCAGTCAAGATATGGAATTTATTGCCAGATGTTTTGATGGTTGTGATGGGCGATTCAATAGATGTCTTTTAGAAGGGATTAGAGTAAATTTTTTTGAGGCAAAGGGTATCCAGGGTTATGAATGATAAGTAAAATATTACCTTAGTCAGGGGGGAGCTTTTTCATAGTGAACCAGAATGGCTCTTTCTGTTGATTGCAGGAGATCCAAAATATGTTGAACTTGATGGACTAATGTCTTTCCTCAACCTCAACAACTATGTTACTATATTAAAAGTAGGGAGTAACCAATCAGATTCTAGCTGAGATTTTTAAGTATGTATCATTAAGGTGAGAGCTGGAATCTGATTGGTTGCTAGGGGCAACATCTCCACTTTTCCATTACCAAAGCTTAGTAAATATTTACTAATGGGCAATTTTTACTGCTATTCTAAAATGAAGTAAATCTGGGATTTTGCAGCAAATAAAATAGCCATTCAGTAAATGAAAATTACATTTATTATTAAAGCACACCTTTCACATTCACATTTGTAAATATAAAAATCAATGTTTAGTAAATTTTGAAAACCCTATGGCTACTATGGCGACTAAAAAATAAGTAAACGATTTAATAGGTTTACTTTTAATTTGAACTTTAATAAATACCAAAAAGCCCAACTTGCCCCTTAGTAACTTTCTCTACAGAAGTATCAATAAAAGTCTATTCTTCTTGGCTGTGTTAATGCCGGGGCAGAGACGTTGTCATTCTACAGGAGGACCAGACAGATGAGGTGATAGCCCATTTCATCCTGTAATAGTCTGATGATTAAACCACAGAAGCCTGTTTCAAAAGCTCCAGAATCTTTTTCATTTGGATAGGTATATAACAATGAATCTTGGCATTTCGTAATATATCTGCGAGACTATTTTTTGTTGTTACAAAGGTGACAGTGTATAACTGGCCCCAGAGTTAAAAGAATAGGGTAAAAAGGAGGAAAATTTACACCTAGATAACAGAATGGTGAATTCATTTTATTCACTGCTTGCTGCACACAGATACTGTTTTCACGTCACTCTTAATTATGCAAAGCGGTTAAATGTCAAGGTAATTTAAACATTCAGGTGTACAGAGACCTTCAGTTGCTGATCTATGTTATCCAATCAACATTTAGCATCAGTACAATTCCTTTCCATTTTGCCACTGGCACCTCAACTATGAAGCCGCCTAATAACCTTGACACAGAAAATCCACCATTGCGTTCTGTACAAAACAACAGGAAAATCTACAGTTCTGAGTATTATCAAAAATGAAATACATAGAAGCTTTTCACAAACAGTCTTCTAAGATCAGGATGATATCAATATGATGTTTTTTTTGCATATAAATATCCCAATGCAGAAATGTGTTTCCTCTGATATCCTGTGGTTGTGGACAGCAAATGCGAATATTTATGGGTGCTTATATTTATTAGGCTATAAAAATTAGGCCATAAAAAAGGTAACTTTTGACAACATCCAATTGAATGTTATGACTCACTTGGACTATAGAACATCTGTTATGTACCATTCAACACAGAAGAAATTTTATTTTCTCTGATGAAAGTCATTTATGTCTTCTTGGAAACCAAGGTGTTTTCCACATGAAGACTTGTCTGGTTTGCCTCAGTTTGACTGTGAAGCCTCCTGCAAAGATAATGGTTTGGGGTTGTATGTCAGCATGATGTAAATGAGGTTCTTACAGTTTTATGGAATTATGCATGGAAATGCATAATTATATTTCCTAGATCTACTAACAGTCAGGTACTTTTCAATACATGGACATAGGTTTGCTGTGTCTGGCTGTAAACGTGTGGAAAGTTGAAAAGTATTAAGACCTGCTATTCCCTGTTCTAATTTTACTTCATGACAAATAAAAAATATGTAACTTTCTTATTTCAAAATATTCCTAATACACCCTTTATATTATAATGTTGTAATGAGGTTGTGTCAAACATACACCCTTATATTCACAATAACAATGACATTATAGATTAACTTGCCGTCTTATTGTACATTGTCTAAAGAATGAGCGAAAATTGCATCTACTTAAATCATAGCATGTTATATACAGATTGCCAGTGAGGCAGATTGGATGACATTTTTATGGATTTAAACCTGCAATCTCACATTCTTTTATTGCTTGACAGGTTTTTGGGTTTTATATCTGTTTAGTATTTTTGTACAGTATGTTCTAGGATGCCACTTTTTAATCATGTCTTCTGCATTCTTCTCTTTGTGTGAGACTGATAAAGCAGCAGAATCTGCATTTAAGCATGCAAGATTGNCCCTAAGGAGAGGATACTGGCTTTCTGAGCACTCTCCCCCATGTACATGACGGCAGGGGGGAGGAGAAATAGGCTGTGAATGAGCAGATTGCTGAGAGAGGCATTGCCTTTCTTTTCATTACAGCATATGGCATGGGGGGTGACTGCCGTGATAATAACATAATATTTAGCTTGTTGAAAATAATTGATAAAAAATAGTTGCAAAACTGGATATAATGTTGCACATTTTTTATATAATTATAATTTTGTAAAATAACAAAAAAATTAAATATAAAATGTTTCACAGAATCCTTTAACTTTTAACAGGTACGGTAATTACTTTATTTTAGAAAACTTTAGAAAATGTAGCATTTTTAATGCATTTAGCTGTGCACATTAAACCCATTGGCAATAAATAATACCTTGTTCACATTGACAACCCGGCAATTACCTGTCTTTTTAAAGTCAGGCAATTGCTGGACATTCATATGTAAGACCTATTCAAATTGAAGCTGTGATCCAGGTGTGTGTACATTTTTTTTTCTTCAACCTTTTTTCCGCTTTCCCTGCAATGTTTAACAGTAAAAAAAAAACCTGTTCACGTTGTGGGTGACCTGGAAATAACACTTTTTTTCCCCGGGTAAAGAATTTGTAACTGGCCCTGTGCACACTGACTTGAAAAACCTGGGACTACCTCTTCTGGGGGATCAAATCTTCAAATCTTCCTATCCATTCACTTGGTGGAGCCGAGAAGGTTTATTCAATTTATCTCACTTTCTACACATATCGGGCAGAAGATCTCTCAAATACCCATTTGTAGAATGTTTCTTATTAGCCTATTTTCAGGTTCGACATTATTTATCTGGCATCTCACATAACTCCATTTGCATTTTTATGTTCCATTTACCCTGGAATGGGCTGGGTATACTCCAGGTGCCTCCTCATGTAGATAGTCATAAGAAATTGTTATTGGGAATACACTCTGCTGGGAAAAAACTATTCTCTAACACTGGCTGGGACTGGGGCAGATCACAGTGTCTACCCCTTTCTATGCAGCGTAATATAAAGGCTAGTTTCCAGGATACTTCCTGATATCTATGGTGCACCATAGCTGGCAATCCTCCTATCCTCTCTGACCCCCAGGTATGATGTACTAATGATGATGTGGCCTTTCTCTTGGGCTGTCCCTCCTTGTAATGCATTTTGTATTTACATCACTTTGTTTTTTATTGTTCTATTCTTTATGTTATGACTCTTCTATGCCTGTTTTATTATGATGCTTGTTTAATAAAAGTTAAAAAAAAAANAACACAGGATTTCAGGCAACCCGGGAATACCTGAGTTTTTCAAGTCAGTGGAAACGGCGGTATTCGTGTTCCAGTTAATTGTAGAATTAATGCTTTGCTGAAATATGAAAATATGAAGGTTAAAATGAACATTTGATCTAAAATAAAGCGGATGCATATATTTTCAAAAACTTAATGTTGATATATATTACCATTGTCATCTTGGCAGCTTCTATGTTTATATTTCATAAAAACTAATCACATTACATTTCCTAGGTAGAAGAAACATAGTTAATGTAAGGTGAGAAAAACATCCAGGCAGCTTTACCACTTGAATGGTTTCAAACAAACAGCATAACTGTGAGATCTTTAATACTATGTATCCAAAAATCTTGGGATTAAAAAGAAACCATCATTTCTTTATTATATGTATGATTTAGGCTAATGTATATGCCGTAGGTTGGAAAGTAGTACTGTGTTTTGTAAATTCTCCTCCATTTTCAATACTGCAGAAGCTGTTTTTTTTACAACTTACAGTAAAATTGAGCGTTGACACAAACCTTTATTTTTCATTATGTATTCTTACCCTGTTTCTGACTGAAGCTAGGTAAACACTTGTAAAATCCTCTGTGTATATAACACAGGCCTCAGCAATGAGCGCTTCCCAATATAGCATAGATATAAAGATCAATAGTTACAATTGAGTGTACAATGAAAATTTTATATTCCACTGCTCCGATTTACAGACTGTTTGCACAATCTTTCTTGAAACCTACATCTCCCATCTGCTCAAAGGACCATGTCACTGTACACACTTTTCAGATCTTTGACATACTTGATCATGGACGTGTTTACTTACATATCAGTAGAAGAACTGGACATGCCAATCACAGGAGCCTACAAACATGTATATTTGTTGGGTGATTGGTGGCCAGGTCTTATATTTTTTAATTGTCTTTATTAAGCATATGTACATTGTCCAAGACAAAATAAAATTTCTCACAATTTGCTTTAAAAGGGTAACCAAAGAGCACGGAGACTGGATTTCTCTTTATGAAGGGGAAGTAAAGATTACCATAGACTCGTATAACATTTTACATGCATTGTGTGTTATAAGGTGGTGCCTGGTCTACCTAATCCCTCAGGTATGTCTACCAATCTGCATTGGGTGCTAGTTGTAGCTGAGTTATGTGGAGCTTTAGCTTGTTACATTGGTCCCTCCCTACTATTACAGGTATTGTTGTCATTCCAGTACTAGTATTCCCTGCTTTCTTAAAGTTGGAGGATCAGCCTTTGCCAGGTGCAAGAGGTATGCTGCAGTGAAAATGGTGATTTTGTTTGTGGAGAGTATCTATACCACTCCCAAGATGTGTTTTTTTCCACATTGGATACTTTTTCCAGAGTGGCCTTGTACCAATTCATTTGGAAAAGTATCCAGGAAGTTGGTAAACCAATGTGTGAGTCCCATGAGACCAATTTCATAGGTTATGGGTTTGGTCAGATTTTTATATTGAACTGCTATTGATTTTTGTGTGGTTGCTTGTGCAGAAGCAGAGGGTCAAAGCATTTGCTTCAGTTGCTGAGGGTAAGTCACCTAATTACCATTGCTATATTGTGATGTGCCTGGAGAAACACCGGTTCAAATGCCTGTGAAAACTAAAATTGCTCAATAGCTGGAGAGAGATGATCCCATTTCTTCCACTTCATATAGGGGTATGCTACTAATACTTGGTGAGAACTGTGGTTGCCTTGGAAGTATAAATGCAGGGAAAGTGGAGTGTAGGTGCTATACCTTATCTCAGGTGGGGGCTGTCTCTAGAAGAAAGACCAAGTTCTTAGTTAAGTTAGTGGGAGAATGAGGTGAGGCTCGTGTTGTCACCTCTTCAACTGGTGTTTGAGCTCAGAATTTTATTTTTGATACATTTGCTCAGTATAGTAAAGCAGGAATTGGACCCATAGGTAGGTTATTTGCTCTGAGATCCACTGTAACAATGGCAGATTTTGCCAGTGAGGTTTTGTCAAGGTTAATATAAAAAACCAGGCTGAAGTAAACCAGGCTGAAGTCATGAAGTTCACTGGAATTGGAGCTATAATAGAAGATCTTTGGCAAATTCTGCAGAGATGCGTTTGACATTTTTGCGTTGCTGTAGAATGCGTAGCAGTGAATACACAGGTTGAATAGCAGCACAGACGATGGGCACCTCTGATGTGTAAATGTAGGTCCAAATGCCCAGTGTTCCAAGATAGCAAATTAAAATGACCACACTATGGAATCAAATGCCATGTTGGCATCCATGCTTCAAAGGAGATTTAATGAGTGATGGATTTTGGAGGAGACTGTTGTCCACTCAAAACCTAATTTATGGGGAGCATACAACTTTGGGAGATAGGTTTGCAGATGCAAGGATATTATTTTGGCAAGGATTTTAAACTCCGTTTTATAAGAGTTATCAGTCTGTAGGAGGCTTTCCGTTTTTGAACTGGAAAGATTTAATTGATTGATTGCATTATTTTTACTTCTGCCATGTCCGTGTCAATTTCAAGAAATGATTGTTCACGTCCTGCCTAATATATTGCTCCTCTTGACAGGTGCCATTGTAACGATATGATCAATGGTATTCACTCTGCTTGTCAGTGTTTTTATGTTCTGACTGATCTGTGAACATATTTTTACTATTTCGCTGATTTGTAAGCTGCCACAGGGTTCACAACACCTTACATTGGGAAATAGAGCATGCATAAAATAGCATAAATTCACAGTGTGATAGAGAGAAATTTCATATTTACGGTACATTTTAACCTGGTTTTTGTAAAATAAATGTATCCATTATACTAGGAACAATACAAGCTGTGTAATGTTCTAAATGGGTTCACTAATTGATTTTTTACATTAACCTTTAATCTAAAATGTTTAGCTCTATTAATATTCTGTAACATGTGCCCCATATTGTTTTATTAGTGCAATTGTACATCATTGGAACCCAGTGTAGTGTGGGGTTTTAATTATTATGTAGTGGCACCATAATCATTTAATACACACATTTTTTTGTCTGCAGAAATGTAACCTACAAGTTTGTTTCTCTATATAGTGGGTGGACCTGTAAACAGCATAATAGAATTATTCAATTTAGAGTTATTCAGTGTCTTAGAGAAGGAAGTTATAGGTTACATTTCCGGAAGTAATATGTTGCTTGTACATTCCTTGCAGTCAGGTGAGTGTGAAATGCTGTCCATTTTGCTCAATTACTTATATGACATGATCTAAGGGTAACTTTTGAAAAGGTTGAGAATGCCCCCCCATTACCTATGTTTACATACCTAGCCAACATACTGTCAATATTACATTTAAAAAAATAACTTGCTAAAATTGAAACTTTAACATTCATGCAGGTGACAGATGGTGCAAGAAAATGCAAAATATAGATTGAAAACTAAAGGAAAGCTTATAAATTGTAGGCAGGATTTATACTATATTTGAATATTTGTACTAAATATATGTATGTAAATTTTCCTCTCTGCAGCTGGATCCTGACGCCAGTGCGATGCTGAAAGAACTGCAAGTCAAGCTTAGTTCAGTGCTTGATGAGCTCAGCTGCACATTTGGGGCAAGGTAAATGCTAATGTTTCTAACCTTTGCAAGATGCACGGACTCTTTTTATAATAGATTTAGCTGTTTAGAATATATGCAATGTTTAGTACCATTATAGATGGAAATATCTGTATTCTGTGAAGGTGAGAATTATGCTTGTAGAGTATAACTTGTTTATAGATCTGTTTAATCTATAAATGGTCATTTTACTTATTTCTTAGTGAATGAAACTAACAATTTAACAGATTGTTATGTGATCAAGTAGTGGAACAGATCTTTGAAGGCATGGGACTGGATCCAGATTGGATCAACGCTTCTAGTACCAAATCTTGTACAAAAGCCTTATGTGAAGGCACTGGGAAAACATTGGAAGTCGTGATAGTGTGGCATGCATAGCATATGCTTCTACTTTATCATTGGCATCCTTCCCCCCTCCCCCTAGCACTCGCTTCTGGCCCACTGTATGAAAATCATTAGAATGCCTAAAAATACTGAGGTTTTTTTTTAACTAAAGTGCATGTGTTTATGGAGATGAGGAGCATGGGCTTATAAGTCTGAGGTGCATGGGCTTATAAGACTGAGGTGTATGAGTTTATAAGACTGAGGTGCATGGGCTTATAAAACTGATTTGTATGAATTTATGAAGATGAGGTGCAATGACTTATAAGATTGAGGTGCATGGGTTTATAAGTGGGTTTTTGGAGCTGAGATGTATGGGGTTATGAATCTGAAATATATGGGTATCTGAAGCTGAGATTCACAGGGTTATAAATTTGAGATGCATGGCTATCTGAAGCTGAGATGCACGAGGTTTTGATGTGGAGATGCACAGGGTTATGAAGCTGAGATGCACAGGGTTATGAAGCTGAGATGCACTGGGTTATGAAGCTGAGATGCACAGGTTCAGGGCCGCCGTCACGATTGGCCGGGCCCGGGACACACGAAGTGCCGGGCGGCCGGGCCCCCCCACATTGCGGCAGGACGTCGTGACGTCATGACGTCACGACGTCACTGCNGGAGGCTGCCGGACCTTTTTAAAGGCACATAGACGCCAATAATGGCGTCTATGTGATTTACTGCAGGGCGCCGGGCTACTGCTGGGAGGTGGAGGGACGGCCGGGCCCGGGACAGTAGGCCCGGCTGTCCCCCCCCTGATGGCAGCCCTGCACAGGTTTATAAAGCTGAGGTGCACTAGGTTATAAAGCTGAGATGCACAGGTTTATAAAGCTGAGGTGCACTAGGTTATAAAGCTTATTTGGATGAGTGCATGTATGGGGCTAATGTGCATTTTTTGTTTTTAGAGAAACTTGTTGGTGTTTGTCGAGATTTCCATTAAATAGATATAAATAATTTAATTAATGTGGGAGTCACAATGTCATTACTAGTAATGTATCAGTGCAGCATTTTGTAAAACAAATTCATGATGTTAATTGTAGCATATTTAGAATGTATTAATCTATAAAAGTGTATGGAACAGAAATATTTTGAGCCTGAATCAAGGTGCTTATGCTGAGTAGATTACAGTGGTCGTCTTATATTATGTTAGGTATGAGTATTTTCTACTACAAAGTCTAAAAAGAGAAATTACTTTTATATTACTTTGTATGACAACGTTTATTCCCTCCAGTTGCCTTGTCAGAGGAAAATAAACTCTTTGGGGATATACATCAGGCAAATCGCAACATAGGAGTGTAGATGGCATCAATAGAGAGATCTATAGCAAGGCAGCTCAATATAGAAAATAGCGGGGGTATGTCTAGGAAAAACAATCGCTTTGTAGATCTGGTCTTCAAAAGCTACATAACTTGCTAAAGTGACGAACAGGAAAAACAAAATAAGTCTAAAATTTTATTCTACTTCTTTTCCCAGTTTTCAGAACATAATTGAGGATTGTGTTAGACAAATGAGCCTGGAATTAAATCAGATGAGAGGAAATGGAAACACATCTACGAACAGGAACAGTGCAGCCGTGGATGCTGAAATTGTATTGCGCCCATTGATGGATTTCCTGGACAAAACGTTAGTATTCAATGTCTTATGTGTAAAGTTAAGAATTCCACTTTATGTTTTCATCCATAGTGGTAAAATGAAAACACATTCAACTCACATGGTTGTATTATCAGATGCCTTTTATGTTTAATGTAAGATTCATGTTGCTATATAACCTTTTGTATTTTACATAATGGAAAGAGACGATTGTACCTTTTTATGCACAGTGCAATAATAAATGTCTGAAAGCTCTAGTTTATTATTAGTAGGTTCCATTGCTCTTAAATAAACAAGAGTTAGAAATAACAACAAATAGGTACACATGCAGGCTAAAGGGAGACAAACATTTTTTTGGTGACAATATAGTTTATTAAACCCAAAATCCTCACATCTATATTCAATTTGTATTTTTATACTTTGCCTCGTCCAGATCCTTTGTCAACATTCTGGATTGCTCTATTTCACTTTTTAAACCTCTCAATCTGTTTCAGTAATGGGAATATAATAAATGAGAAAATATGATATTGTAGTATTGACCATTATAGACTTTCTGCCAAGACATTTTATATGGTTAATGTTAAAAAATAGATTATTCTCATATATTTAAACATTTTTAGTATAACTACAATTATTGGGATTTACATATTGTATATAATACATATTTTATTTATTGTGCAGTGAAATGTTTAAAAGAAAGCTTTCAAAGATACATTTACAAAATAAATTATTGCCAGTAAATCATTGGGAAACAGATGTGTGAGCTATGTCAGCAAGCACTGTGCTCTGTGATTTTTCTGGACTTATATTTGTTTATTATGGCTTAAGCTGTAATAAAAGTTCAAACCATTTTGTTGCTGCAGTCACTTTATAGTAAGCAGTCACTTATTTATAAAAAATAGGAATCGATAACGTAACAGGCTCGCATGGGCTCGCTGCGAGCCTGCCCGCATCGATTCCTATATTTAAAAAAACTTACCTTCCTTGCGAGGTCCCGCGAGGTCCCGCGATGCCTCGTTCTCGGCGGTTTCTATGGCGAATAGTATTTGCCGCTTGCGCATGCGCCGTTCGTCCACGGCGCACGCGCAGTCTTCAATTCTCCGATCAGCGCGCAGACGGCTCCCGGACGCTGGAC
>JABWIB010001840.1:39930-58868 GCA_016617825.1 Platyplectrum ornatum | reverse complement strand
ATATATATAATGGACAGAACATAGAATATTGTGCAACAGTAAAATTTTGAGTTTAATGGATTCTATACTTTACTGAAAAGTTTGGGTCAAAGAACCAAATACTTAATAGATAGGAAAGAAGTGATAGGTAGAAGAGATGCAATTAGAGTACGGAAAATAATCTCAAAACTTTTGTGAAAGAACAATGGAAATGGTGAAGAAAGTAATCAGGGAATTTAAGGTTAGTATTCCAGATACAATTCTGGTTTTAGAAACGAAACATTCGGACATGTACTGCCTATTAATAATGAGGAGTACAGATGAAGCGGAGTTTGGAGAGAAGTTAATGACAGAGGTCAGTATTGGGGGGAATCAGTAAGGTCATTTAAAGCAGAGAAGCATTCACACATTTTGGCAGCAGACACTGGGAAATAATACATAAACAGGTTACATTTAGAAGAGTTGCATTATTTGAACAATGTTAAATTGGAAAGTAAAAGATGTTGCTCATAGCAACCAACTCACTTTTCTATTATTTACTGGAGAATTTTAACTAGAATATGACTGGTTACTATTTCCACAGTTTAGTAAATCTATGTACAAAATCCTGAGATCATATTCTCACATGATGCACAGGAATCTGCAATCTGCTAAGCTGTGTAGGGATCGTTTGCTGGTGGGTGATCTCAGATCTCCCCATGGCAGCTGACAATTATCCATATTAGAGTGCTGGCAACAATTGCAGGTACACGCATGTATGGAAGATGGTGAGGCTTGTGCCATCACCCAGAATGTCCAAGGTGGGTGCCCATGTGGTGCGCCCGGGGCGATGACACTGGGTACACCACCCTAATTATCACACTGTTTAAACCTGTGAAAGATTTCCCTATGAAAATATGGAGATATCAATACAGGCAACATAAATTCTATTGGATGATAAGTCATTTACCCCAGTATTTAAATGCTTGATAATGGCATATCCTCCAACTCTCCTGAATTCAGCGTGATACTTCCATTTTTGGGTGACTGTCCCGCTGTCCTGCCTGCCTACCACTTTGCCCTGTTTTTTTTTAATTAAAAGTTACATTTTGCCCTTTATTGTGGCGGCAAGAGGGGTGTGGATGGAATTGAACAGGGCTTAGACAGAGCCAGAGGCCAAAATTATTTGTCCCATTTTCAGTCTCCCGAATGTTGAGAGGTATGTAATGGCCATATGGTTTGAACTTTTATTTTTTACATTTTTTATTCACATTTGCTATTTGTGGTAGTTTATGTGGTTGCCTAGAAATGTGTTGTTCTCGCTGTATTTTTTGTTATAACATTATAAGAGAGGGCATCCATGGTATTTATTTACATAGGTTACATTTGCTGGTAGTGTTTAGGAATTGGATTTCTTTTCAGCACTACTGTCCTATATTATGATTAGATGTAGGGTATACACAATAAAATGAAAAGAACTTGATGGGTGATTAGATCTGTGTCCAAGTTACTGTCCTTGTGTGACATTTGGAGATGAAATATAAAACAATTATTACCATATTGGTGCATACTGATGGCAATACAGACTATCTCTGCCGTCTAAACTTGTTGTAGCTTCACTTGGAAATTCCGTACAGAACCCCATCCCCCTCAATATACCATTGTATGTCCTTGAATAATTCCTAACTGCTAGAATATTCATATTTGGACCTATATTATGTTTTCTATAATGTGTGTCATTAATAATCTTACATACTATCGCTTGTTAATGGAAATATATTAAAAAAAATTTGGTGAGAATGTCCTATCATAAGACCCGATGCAGACTTTTTAAAAAGGGGCGTTCTTCTATGGTTTGATAGGAAAATGTCCTATTTTGGAAACTGTTGCAAGCGCTGTTCCAGGATAGAGCGGGAAGCAGACTTCAGCCCTTCAGATATTCTCATCACGGAAACAGCACACAAATGGTAGGGTAATGTCCTGCTGTCCTTTGGGTAATGTCCTGCTGTCAGAACTCCTTTGAGTTGCCTCACCTACTTATGAGTTTGGATACAGCGAGTATCCGGTAGCGGAAAAGCCTGGATCCCACCCTAATGAGGAAACAGCTCCATTTCCATTTGTCAACCCCAAAGATCTACCAACGTCTGTTCCAATTCCATTCAATTTGCCATAAAACAATCTATATTTTCTTGGATAAATGAACACAGATGTATTAAACACATTCAGATTAAATAAATGATTTGAAATGTGCCCGCATGTTACATTATGACAGAGATGGCTGGAACTGTTACTTGACAATGTATTGTGACAGGATGTACATATTCCACCTCTCCTGGATCTTTGCACCCACTTGATTTTCTGCTGTCACATATCATATATTTGTTTCAGTCTGTTGTATCTCTTTACAATTTATTTCATTTAACCAGTTAAAATCCCCCCCCCAAATGATATCTTTATGTCAGGCATTAAAACCAGGAAACACTGAAACCCACCTACATCCTGGCTGATATATCTCCTCGGCTTTACCTTCAGACATTCTGAGCAATGCTGAAAGGACATCAGCTAACAGCACATATGCCATAAATCCTCACTGGCAGACTCTGCTCTATGTCCTATAGTCGAGAATCCTTTCACTGGTTTATGTGCAAATGCATGAGCTTCTTTTTCATGTACTGTGCATGGATGAGCCATTCAGCCCAGAAGCTCACCCCCTGCGCGGTCCTATGACGTGGAAAATAAATGTGAATATAATGCAGCTGAATAACCAATGGATGAATCTGCAGCACATATGGGAACATAGTGCTCAAATATCCTGAGAGAACAATCTTACTGAACAAGTTAATATTTTATACTAAGTAATACTGGATACTGGATAATTTAGTGGGTTGGTACAGGCTTGACATACAGTATATGTTGGAATTCATTCAGTGTGGTGCCGCGGTGCTGAGGAATGTTTTTTCCAACATGGTGCCACGTTGCTAATGTTACTTACAACTACACATGATGTGTTGTCAACCTGAGGTTTTTCTGTCTTTATCTAAATAGTTATTACACTATTATAACTCAAAAACTTTGCACCTTACAAAGTTACACCTGGATTGCACGCAGCCCATCCTTGTTCAGCACTCCGACATATGGGACGCAACATTTTACAAAAACTTCATTACCCCTATAATGTCTACAACAGATAAATGCTTTCCTCTTCGTAAGTCTCAGAATCTGCAGCAATACCATGTACAAAAGCATCAACTAAAAATATATATTTCATGTTTCTCTTCATCCACATGGAAATGATTTGCTATTTAGCATTGGCAAGATGATGCGTGGTGCAGTTGATGGAATAATTAGTTGACCTTTATTAATACTACTTATAGCACTCACAATGAAATAAATAGCTGTGCAGAGATTTTGATTCCGTCAGAAGGCTTGCTTCCTGTTTATATCTGTGCCATTTTTATAGACTCAAGGACAGCCAGGTAACCACATAATAGCGAAACAGGATACACAACTTTACAGAAATGTGCAAGGGGGTGACTGACTGCACATACGGCGATCTACTAATTATGTTGCAAAAGTTCAGTAAGTTTGTCATCTAGAACAGTGATTAAGACAATAAAGTTCAGGTATAGCCCCCAAAACATTTCAATCATCCATACAAAGAAGTACAAGCTTAGGAGATCATTCCATCAGTATACAATGCTGGAAACAGAATGTAAGGACAGAATCCAGGTTTAATTCCGTAAGACACAGCACTCCTAACTTCAGCGCATAAGAGGTTACAGAAAGGTTTCAGTACCCTACCATAAGTCCTATACACTCTGTCCAGCTACACAGTCATTTTTAAATGACATGCCCCACAGACAGAAAGAATGCACGGAAACCAGATACGTATGGCCAGTGTTCCAATGTGTAAGTCATGGTTCTGGACACATGCGTCACTGTGGCTCAGTGAGTGCCTCACAGCGCTGAGGTTGTAAGTTCAATTCCTGGACAGGACCTCATCTGTGTGGAGTTTGTATGTTCTCCCCATGTTTGCATGGGTTTCCTCTTGGTGCTCGGTTTCATCCCACACCCCAAAAACATGCTGGTACGGTAGGTAAATTGGCAACTTACTAAGCTTTCGGGCCCTCTGCCCCACCCATTGTATTCATGCTGCAGATACTGGACCGTATGATTATGGTGCAAATGAAAAATGTAAAAAAGCCTATAAGAGAAAAACTAATACAAATATATACTCTTACTCTATATAAAATCCTGGCGAGTTACAAGGCTCCACTACAGACCGCTTCATGAAACAACATGTTTATTTGTGAAAATACTGCTTTTTTTTGTTGAACAGTGAAACATATACAGCGTTTTACAGAGATAACCCAGGCTTGGTCATACTCATATACAGCACAACTTCATAACAGCTCATGGAAAACAACTTACAGATATACAAGTATTTTTACAACTTTACTGCTTTTATCAGAATGGCTACACAGCGTCTTGAGTCTGGCTGCTGGGTTTCAGCATATACACAAAAAATAAAATCCCTTGCTTCTCCGATTATTTACAATACAGACTATCGCGACAACCATCAAATGGCTTTATTATGTACTTTTCCCTCTACACTGGACAATGGATTGACCAGGAGCTTCCATGAATACATTATTCCTCCTGTTCCATTCCATCACAATCCAGGAAGGAAAGGTGGATGGAGGTAAACCTTATTTATACATTATTCTTTCACATTAATGTTTAGTAAATACCCTGTTAAAATATCAGCATAAACACTATGAACAGCAAAAGGCATTTTAGAAACATATAAGAAGAAACACAGAAGCTTTGATGAAACACTCCACATAAACCTTAAAAGGCAGTGTCTTTTCTATGTTAATCATTTAGGTGTTTTACTATATTATATTTTGCTCAGAATTTATGTTTGCATGATACACATTCTACAAATATGGAATGTGTGTTAAATGCTGGTTTAAAAACACAAATAATAATAATAATAAAAAATAATATCAACTTTGGCACTTATAATAAGGTTAAAAAAACAAGCAGAATAGATATGTCCCATCACAATACATATGTCAAGTAACTTTTTGTTTCAGCAAATTAAGTTAGATATTATATGTACAATACAAATGCAAATGCATGTTATATTTCATGACATATATTGCACATCAGATACCAAAAGGTATATAGATCTCTTTAAAAGAAGTACTGACTACTAAGAAAAGTAATTTACAACCCTACTGAATATGTAGGCTGCCATGTTCAAAGGTTACCCATAATTCTATTCTCATGTTGCATTTCTCCCGGTATCCCAGGAAAGTCTCCAAATCTCCCAGACCTGGGAATTCATAAAGATCACTGCTTCCAGCCCCATTTGTTACTATGAAGGGTGGGGCATGGTAATTTCAAGCTCCGCCCATGCATTGATTTTACCATTCAGGGGAGTAAGGAAAAGTCAGCAAACCAGAAAGTCTTTTATCAGTCTTTTCTCTTTCCTGACCTTGTCATCATTGTCATGTGCATTATTCCACAAATCTGGTACACAATGAACATAAAAACCACCTATAAATGGTACCATACTGACCATTTCCATAGAGAATTATAGGTCACATAAGACTGCACAATGCACAGTAAAATTGACAACTACAAGAAAGTACTGTGTAACATCCCAATGAGAGCAGGGAAGCAAAACATTGAATATAATCCAACGTGTGGGGTTTACTAAATGCTTTCATAGCATAGTTTCATAAAGAATTTACTGTTACTTCAATGAGTGGCATTATGTGACTATGTGCACTGATCAGTATGTTCATAGAACTGATTAGGTAATGAGTTGAATAGACGCATATTATTCAGAGATATCCAATAAAAGTTTCTATTGATAGGGTTATGTTATCATGTTGTCTGGGAGATTTGCCTGCTGTCCCGGGATACCAGAAGAAGTGCCCGAAATTAAGGAGTCTCCTGGAAATTACATGAGTGTACATGGTTTAAACATATATCACTCACAATGGCAATGGCTTGGAACTTTGATGGAGCTGAGGATTGTAAGTTTCAAAGTTTTCTTATTTATTCATTTGAAAGACGGACTTCAAGGTACCAGGGTCTTTATATTTATAGCATCACATATGTCTGGATGGTTCCCCATAAAAAAGTGTAACACCTCCATAAAATGTCCTCCTCCTAACTTTGGATAAGTCTTATTGTGTTTCAATTAATTTCAATGGTTACACACAAGCTCTGAGCATGTCTATTGTGACCAACTGAGTACTGAGCAGAACACAGTACCCTGGAGAGCACACCCAGAAGTACTTTTTCTACAAGCAGGGCAGTAGGAGTCTTCCTATAACAGGGGTATTTATAGTCTCTTATAATAAAAATTCTGCATATTATTTCTACTTTTCCATAAGTAACGAATAACTTCTAAAGGCCTGTTATTGAAACACAGACCAGAAATCCAGGGGGTTAATTAAAAAAAGCTTGTGTCAGATAAAGCATGAGCATATAAAGACCTTCTTATAAGATGACTCTTACTACGTGATATAGTTGTCTAACCCATAGACGTTTCTCACCACAATCGCTGTTTATACTAATCGGTGTCCATGGTTTACAGTTTTTCCATTCGATCTTTGGTATTTAACATAATATGTTCTTATCCCTTTAATAGTCAGTGAACATGTGTAACGATTAAGCATTTGGTCAAAAACAATTATGCTTATCTGGTATGGTGGGTATATAGATTTTGGAAGAGAAAACTGAGTGTGAACATCTTGAATAATATATTCATGAGAATATTATAATATTCATCAAATATCACTAACAACTCCCTGAGATGCAAATGTCTCAATTTAGAATTTTTTTTTTCTGGAAATCTGAAAAAATATATTTTGGAATAATTTCTTATGGGAAAAAAAGCAGAAAAAATGTAAACATGTCACAATCCTGCAGGTGGGCTAGAAGCTCTTTCAGAAAGTGAACTTTTTAATCAGAGGAATAAAGAGAATAGAACGTGGAAATGTAAACAAATTATCTCTCACTGTAGCTTGGGGATATATGCTAAATCATGCCCCGTTCCCTATTCCCCATTAGAAGTTTGGAAGTCTACTGGAGACACAGATACCATTGAAAATTTGTTGGTATCAGTGGAACATCACTTTATGACAGATTATTGGAGTAGAAGCTGGATGAGTCAGACATGGTCTTACAGACACTGCGAGAGGAGCCATTGGAAGTGAGGTCCAAGGAAAGACGTTTGCTGCTCTTGCCATTTTCTTCTGCTGCTTCTTCGTCATTGGCGCTTAGGACGGACGATACGGTGGTTTCGATACGACTGATTTTGTACATGCTGCTCTGGGTTTGAAGGTAGCGTGTGGATTTCATTTCCAGCCCTTCATACTCACCCGCGCGGATGAATGGGCACCATCGAAACACGTGCTTAAAGCCGATGCGGAACCTTAGAGTGAAGGGAAAATGAAGAATATGTCACAATTACAACATTGTAAGGTCAAAAAAATATTTATATACTGGTATTAGATGTTTATCCCACTGCGCATTACTAGAAAATGAATACACAGAAAGTTACCTTACCTTATGACTGGAGGGTGATTAGGAGCAGTACCTAATAATGTATTTACACAATGTATCTCCTATGTGCTTTACATAATCTTTGTGGCTAACTGTTTGTCTTATCCATAATGCCAGGGTTCAGAATCACAAAGGATATAACACAGGGAAAAGCAAAAGGTACAACATGCGATACATATTACAGGAACAAGTTATACTGGGTATTGAAAGTCTCATAAATGGTCATAAATCTTTTCATTTAAACAACCATTGGTAACTTTCCAGTCTCTACAGGCTGGCACTGGCGTTTGCAGCTTTCTCTGGTTTCCAAACCTTTGCTTGGCATCTACTGTGGCATTTAAAGCTCTCACTTTGTCCCTCTGTTCTACCCACGATTCCCTGCAAGCACTAATCCAGTGATCCACTTAGGTTGACAGGTGTAGGATCAGCAAGTCTTAACGTCCTCCTACTTGCCTGCTGAAACTCTACAGAACTCAGCTGTATGCTGAATAGAGCAAGGCAATGTTTTGGAGGCATATGGTGGTATGTTAGATTTTAAGGGGGAAAAGAAAGAATTAATTATTAACAATTATACTTACCTCTTTTCTTCCTCCTTTCTCCTCTGTTCTGATGGACACTTTTGTGTCTCTTCAGGGTGTAGTTTCCTGAAGGGATCAGATTTTCCCCTAATATCCTAATCCTCACCCTAACCCTCTACTTCCATCACTCTAACCCTCCTCATCCTGCAGCCTAACCCAAGCGGATCCCCTTGTGACGATACAAGAAGTCAGAAGCAGTGCCCCTGTCAGTTGGCAGATAACCAGACTTCAGCCAGTTGCCAACATCAACCAGACTCAGGGGTGCCAACTCTCCCGAAATATCTGGGAGATTGCTGAATGTTTCCTGGTATTCTGGAGAATTGGCAAATCTCAATGTAAATCACTGTCTTCAGCCCCAATCCGTACTATGATGACATCAAATCCTGACTACCCATAGTAAAAGCCTGATATGGCCATGATATGGGCAACCTTGGATAGGTAGGGAATATAAGGATATTAAACTGTACTGAATGAGTTATCTCTGGGATAAACCTTTGATAGCACCATGGCAAAAAATATACAACAAGAATCTATTTATACATTTATTTCAGGATTATTTTTTTAAGATAAATAGAATTTTTGTTACCATTTTTCCTTTAGACATATTTAAAAGTGACTTCAATGCATTTACATATTCTGTTTTGACATTTAAAATAGGATCTGTTTAAAATGCTTTTGCCATTATATGTGTTAGAACTATGAATTACTGGGCCTACATTTACTATACTGGGGGAATGAAAAAGTGGAGTTGTTGCCCATAGCAACCAATCAGATTCTAGCTTTCACGTTCATTTTGCATACTAGTGAATGTTGCTGTGGGCAACGTCTCCCTCTTTTCTTTTTCTCCATTTTAGTAAATATGGGCCCTTGTTTTGGTTTATTAAACTACTTGTTTTGGGTTATTAGATTATGAAAAAGCATAATAAGTGTCCTTCAGCAGTAATTTAGTAATACAAAAAAAAAATGGAATCACCTACAGCAAAAAAGGTAAAGTATATTAAAGCCTGTGGGGTACATATGAGGTCAGAAAGGGAACAATCAGAATACTCTGGATAAATGTTTTAAAGCAGGTGAATAAAAAAGAGAGAGAATGAAATATAGTCTACCTGAACTTCTGTTAGCAAAGCTGCACAGCGGTATACAGTAACAGATGACCTCCCATAGACAGACGCATCTCCTTTGTGGTAAGTTAACATATACCCAATAGCATCAAATAACCTTTGTATAATCCAAGTTTAATAAAAGAAGTGTTTCTGCAGTTCCAACAGTCTAGTCTATTAATATTTTACACTTAATAAATATGGTTACAGTTGCCGATAGTTGATGCTCCTGTGCATGCAATGACAATGTGCATGTAAGAAGAGAAAGCATTCTAGGTTGTAGTAAGGAGTTTGAAAAGATTTCTGAGACATACTGGAAGTCAATGTTGAGATTGCCAGAGTGGGGAGGTAGAGGTGAGAAGGAAGGAAAGGAAGATATATACAGGTACTGTGTTGAGTGGAGGTTGTAGAGGACAGATGCGGGCAAGTGGAAGACCACATAGGAGGAGTCGAGGAGGGAAATAACAAGAGTAAATGAGCATCTTAGTGGCTTTGGTGGATAGGATGGGTCTCATTTGAGCAATGTTGCGAAGGTAAAATCACCAATATAATGAAAAGGAACAGGTAGTCAAGGACGACCCCCAAGGGTGGTGGAGAAAAGGTTGAAGTTGCCATTAGAAGTGGAATAGGGGACCACAGTGGTGGAAATACAATGATCTCTGTTTTGCTTGAGGAAGCGCTGGGATACCCAAGAGTAGATGACAGTGAGGAAGTCAGAGCTGAGAGCACGAGAACTCTTGTTCATAAAACATTTGACTTATCTATTGTAAAGCAACTAATGCAGCTACAGCCTGGAAGATATGAAGCCTAGAAGTGCATCTACTGGCATCTACTGTCTGGCTGCATATTGATTTATGTGCTTGAATGCTCAGCTATGGAGAAGTGGGAGAAGATAAGTAATATAGAGAAGATAAGTAATTCTGGGAACTGTTCTGGAATACCAGAAATCGTGGTGATCTGGAGACAGTTATCTAATTCTACTTCAGTTGTGCCTTATGGTCTTAAACAGTGGTCGAAGTGGAAACTTAGAAGTGATGGTATGGACATTTAGAAGTGGCGGTATGGAAACACTGAATATAATAGAAGTCAATGGAGATTTGTAGTATTTCAATTACATCAGTGGGAGAATTACCAGTATGGCATACCCCTGTATACACCCCCACTTCCAGCCCTGGTCTTAAAATGTTTTAACATTACTAATGTGTAGTACAAAGGGCAAAACACTATGGACCGCATCCAGGATCCAGTACGCTGTCCAACTTCCTCACACAGAATTAGAAAGACGGGTAATTTAAATGAATGAGCTCATGCGCGCTCCAAGTGCTGCCAGGAGGAACTGCAAGTATGTCAGGCAGAACCTGTCCCCCTCCTACCTAACTTACGCTAGTTGGCCGAGGGGAACATTTAAATGAAGTTAATGGGGATGGGTTTCCCCCGATTCGTGTGGTCACCGGTTGCACAAACCGCTGATGCACACGATTGAGTTAAAGCCTTTTCCGACCGAGTTCAATACCCTCTTCCCGACCTGCCTGGGTGGTACAGTGTGGGCTAGACTGAGGGCCTTCCAGATGGATCTAATTCCTTATAACACCCATACACATGGGGCTAGGGTCCTGACCTCGTACGTTACCTAAGTTCCTCATGTGATAGGGGAGTACATTGAGACGTTATGATCAGAATTTTGAGGAAAATAATTGCATACCTGTAAACTAAGGGTATTATTTAGTATAATGATTTCACTGGAACTATCCAAATCTGGCTTTCAAATAGATAACACATATAATAATAATAATAATAATAATAATAATTTACTCTGCTGTAGAAAAAAGAAAAGAGTACAGCCACATTAATAAGCAAGCCTTTTTCTTCATCTCTGTACAGAACCTGTGTCCTTTAATACTTTGTACATTTGAAGCTGTAGATTTTACACTCACCTGTCATTAAGACAACAGTAGATGATGGGGTTGTACATGGTGGAGCTCATTGCCAGCCACATAATGGCCAGATAAAGCTGCTGGTAGAACTTCTGGTTCGTGTTATCGAGGGTCTGCAGCAGGAAATAGATATGATACGGCAGCCAGCAAGTCGCAAATGTGCAAACTACCACAATCATCATCTTTACTACCTGCAGGAGAGAGAAAAGGGTGGAAAGTTTAACTTCCGGTGAGGCTGAAATATACATGGGATAAATATGGGTTAAGTCTAATGTCATCAAGTCTCTAGTGTTACATTTTGCCAATGTAAAGTAATCCAAGGTATATTTTTAAATAACTGTCCGACAATTAATGCATATAAACTATATATGATAAAATACATTTTGAGATCTTCTATATTGGCATTATAATGGTAATGTACATGTAGAGGCTTAGCTGAATGATTACACTAACAAGCTATCATATGGATCAGTGGTCCCTAGATCAAAAATATCTTCAATAGTTGGGCCCCCATCCGTCCATGACAATGCATTTTACATTTAAAATAGGTATAAAAGATTCCTCCAGAGGATCATGAAAACGTTGTATTTCAAACCACGGAGCAGTCAGTGAAAAACCAATTATTGTACAGTTACTGACAATTGGGCAAGAAAAATACTGAAGGGACAAATTCAGGGAGTAATCAGCACAATAAACTGTGAATTTTATAGAGCACGTATAATATAATCGCTTATTAGACAGATTTCTTGCTCATGAAATCACATCCTATAGTATAAATTACGTCCAAAGACATTAAAAAAGCTATAAAAACTATACATTCTGCATCTGTCTAATAGTAAACCATTATAAAAGTCAATTTGTCATGTACAGTTATAACTAAGCTATGGAACATGACAATGGTGTTAAACATAAATGCTTTTTGTGACACTAATCACATGATCATTCACAGCCAATCTATTTTATGCTGGTGGTGTAATGATGTCATTGAATATTTTTCAAGAGGCCACTGAATGTGGTCCTGCCAGTACATGAGCTCTTCAAACTCTCATTAAGGAGAGAGTTAGCCACTGGCATTTTACTGTCATATGGAAAAAAAAATGCATATCAAATACTAATTCTAAAATATGCCATAGGGCAGTTTTATAACTGCACCCTCTCTCAGCAGCTGTTACCTGTGGTGTAAGATAACGCCTTTATTCATATATGTGTGTATATATATATATATATATATATATATATATATATATATATATATATAAGTGCTTGCTGTGTTGGGTTTTAGTCTGAATATTGCCATTTCTTTATTGGAACTCACCTTGCGCTTTGCTACCACCTGCTCATGGTATCGGTCAGACGAGTCTCCAGGAATCTCACTGGCCCATAGAGTCAGCCCAATAAAGGTGTATGCACACCCTATGATCAGCAGAGGAAGCACATATACCAGGCAAAAGACTGCCACTTGATACCTAGAGGAATAAGACAAGGTCAATGTGTGTACAAGTTACAGCATTATGCTTAGATGAATGAATACACATCAAATTGGGTATTCAATTTATCCCATACATACAACTTGTAGGTGAGGTAGGCCTGGTATAGTAATACACAATGGTAACAGTTACAGTCAGCAACATAACCTAGCTACTTTTAATTGGATCCCTCCAAAATAGAAAAATAAAGAACTCATAATAAGATATGACAATTATTTATACCAGAGGTCCTCAACCAGTGGTACATATACCCAGGGTGGCATGTGAAGCCCTTTTACAGTTTTAACAATCGAGTATTTAAATTGTAACCATGAGTAATACCTGATGGCATAGAATAAAATATGTAGAGGACAGAATAAAATATATGAAAAATAGATCTAAAAGTCATATATAAATATGAAGTGGATACGTACTGATACCATAATATAGCAAATATCTAAATATACAAGAGGCAGGGAATAGGAGTATATGAATCAATCTTCTAATAACAGAGTAGTGTAGAGAGATGTATGTGGGTGAAGCAAATAATTATAGTATAGGGTACAGAATGGAGTACCCATAGTATTTGATTCCATAATGGCTAACTGATACACAGCAGAAAAAGGTTGAGAACCCCTGGTCTGTGTAATGAAGAATGTCTTTCAAGCAGTTAAATAATGCAACAAAAGCCTTTATAAACAGTGCAACCCTTTGTCTTCTCTAAAGGAGACTGGTGGTAGTGAGGACCAGGTAAATGCTTATCAAGAGGTGGCCCTAGGTGTAGGAGGGTTTAGATGGGGGCCCCCTGTCGCTGGTAATCACCCCCCTCCAATCCGTTGCCACTGGTCATGGCCAATCAGGAGCCCGCGTTAATGAGTGCGGTGCCAATTACTGGTGGAGGTGGTCCCCAGAGCGCCATCAGGGGGCACAGCCGCATGGGGAAGCTTTCCATCTGTGTCCCTCTGTTGCAGCAGGCCTGCCTGAACTCAATTAGCGTGTTTAAGTGAGAACTTCAGAGTTAGCCTGCCTTCAAATTCTGCCAGTCACAGGTTGTGGTGACGGCGGCCCTGGTGGTCTGCTTATGGAATTGGAAGCGTGGTGCCCCCTGAGTCATGGGGCCCATGCTTATGTAATGAATTTATGCTATTTTTTAACAGCAGTGGTATAAGATCATGTTTATTGCATGTATCATACCCTCCGACATATATTAATAACAAAAATGGAACACATGGGGAAGTAATAAGTCACTGCAGTCCTATTTAGTCAGTACAGATCCTTAAAAATGGCACTGTATGCTGCGGTATGGTACGGACCCGGTATGGCTAAATAGGGAATATGGTTATTGGAAAACCAGGGATTAGGCATAGCTGTAGCAGACCCTTTTCCAATGATTGAAGAAATGTTATCATAGTTACAGTTTTATATATGTATATAATATTGTATTATATTATAAAGCATAACATGCATAATAAACAACACTGATACAAATATCTCCAAAAATGTATGCAGACGCAAGAGATGGTTAACAAGATAAAGACAGCATGAATGGATTAAGGCTGGTGGGTGATTGCTGAGAAATGGATCGATCTGGCAGGCACAAGTCAATTCATGTTTTGTCTAATTGCTTCTGTAATTGGGAGAGGACACACTTTTTAAATTGTTCTTCTATTCATGTTGGCAAGTGTCTCGCTGCCTAATAATTAACAAATGTTCAACAAATTGTCTCATTTTTTTATGAGAACTTTGTATGGTAATCACATCAATGCAGATGGCATTGGAATTCAACTTATATAATAATTATAATTTAGGAAATTACAGGGGCGCTAGAGACCATTTTTTCCTAGGAGCCGTCCAGTTCAAGATTTCAGGGACCCGGTTAAGGGTGCTTTCTTCACTATAGAACAGGGGAATAGTACAGAAGTGCAGGGCCACCATCAGGGGAAGAAGGGGGCAGCCGCTACTCTAGTCCTGGGCCCAACCTGGGAGTGGAGCTCTAAACCTCTTTTTAAGGGATACAAAGAATTAAAAAGTAGAACGTCAATAGTAGGCTAGAACTACAGGACCTACCATTACTTCTCTCATTGCCGTAATTGAAAAACTATACATTTCCATTCCCTTCTATTAAATTTCCACTTTAATCTATGGTTTAGATTGATGATAGCACTGAGCTCAGTAGTAAATGTATACCCCCTGTTAACTCTCTATAGTACTCTAAAGCCTTAAATATGCTGTTTAGTGGTAACCCTTTAGCAGATACAGTACCATGTGTTTTACCAGTCAATAAATCTGGGTGGACAATTAACATTTTTCCAAGATGCTGTTCAGGTGATGCAGGGTCAGTGAACAGAAAATTGGCAGAGTTTTGCCAATAAAGATGGCCATCCACCAGAACGATTATCGCGGCCAGCATGAGATGATCGATAATCAGGACATTTTCCCCATTTTCACTGGAGCAATGATCAGGACTAACGAGGGAGGTGAGGGAGACAGAAGACACTTGCAGCCTCCTGTGTATCTCTGCACTGATGGAAGAACCCGATAGTGGCGGAGGCGAAGAGGAAGCCAGGAAAAGGGGCACATTTGGACTGTAAGAACCCAGATTGCACATCAGGTAAGTGCATAAAATGGGGGGTAAATGTATGTGTGGGGTGTGGATACAGGGTTCAACAATCCTGCCCACACACTGCGCGATATTGCCCCCTCTGAGATGATATCAATCCAAATTTGGAAAGATCAGTTAAGAAAGGCTTTGGGATGATAAACTGATTATCTTAGCCACACACTAGAACAATTATTTTGAGTTAGGACATGTTTTTTTTTACAGTTTTCTTTGAATATTAGAAAACGTTTTGTTGTGGATAATTATTAAACAATTCTACTAAGTCAAATTTGGTGTAACTGTAAAATTGTAGTGATGACTTAAGTAAATTCACCAGACTGCCAACCACTGTAAAAAATGTCCCCATTGTATAAATAGAGAGGTAAAAAATTAAATAATACCAGAATTATTAATAATGCCCACATTTATTCATTCCTTGTCAGTTCGTTGCAAGGTGGTAGAATCTGCACATTTCAGGGACTATGTGGAAATGGTAAGTGAAAATATTGAGGTCAGTATACTAATTTACAAAAAAATTACCCAGAATCCTCCTTGACAAGTTGAAAAAAGGCTAGAATTTTCATGTAAATCCCAAACACCCAGCTGTCTCTGCTTTATGTAAAAGAGCCACTGGGAATAGTTGTGAAGTTTTCATGGGCGATTTAAACATTAACTGTACTGCCTTCCTGCAGTTTCCTTGAGAAGCCTCTGGCTTCCTACACAATAGAGGATTCATACACAAGAGGCTCGGAGATGCAGCCTGCGGCACCTCTGTCTTCAAACGTCATTAGCAGAGGGACTGAGGAAATGTATACAGAGATGATAAATATTCCTTCTCCGCTGCCGCAGCTCTCAGGGGGACGGATAACTTTGCATTGTATTAACATCGATTAAAGTTCCCAAAATTTCTCATGAGCTTACCCTGTCACAAAACATAATTAATGCTATTCATCTGTATGTGTTTGTGAATATGTATGCATTGCCGTCTGATCGATCGCAACAGACTTTGCGGCCAAAAATCTATGTTTGCAAAATAAACAAAATAAAACCACTTCCTGCAATGGATAGGCCCTTGTAAAATAGATTGTGCTAGTATCCAAAATCCATATCAGATTTGCACACAATTCCTTTTGTATGATTTTCTGCATCTGCAGGCACTGAATGCATTCATTCCCTCTGTGAATCAGCCACTGTTGTTCATTTATGTGGCAAGCTATAGGTGAATGTGGCATCCTCACAGTGGCATACCTCCCAACTTTGCAGGGGTAGACATCGGGACGCCTAAGCCCCGCCCCAGTCCCGCCATTTTTTTGCACTTTTCTACTAGTATCTCCCCTTAGCGGGACATACTGGGAAGCAGGCGGGACAGTCCCCCAAAAGTAGGGAGGTATGCAATGGTGGCCTCCTCAGAGTCTCTGTATAGTCACACCCAGGCCTAAATTTACTATTAAATTACCATTTAATTTAAACTGCGGGATTGGAAAAGTGGAGATGTTGTTTATAGCTACCAATCAGATGCTAAAGACAACATCCCCACATTTCCGCAGTTTAGTAAATTGGGTCCCAGGGTGTTGACATACAGACCCACCAACATGACCCGTTCCACCAGTTACACTATACTCTGCTCCTGAGCTTCCAACTCTAACTCACCAGGTTTTAATGAACAAACTCAGCTTAATGCTGAAAACTCAGGTATTTTGTACCTGGTGGAATGTGTTATGGAGCGTATATATATATATATATATATATATATATATATATATATATATTTAATCCACTCATGGTTCCAATAACTGTACTCTACCTTACTATTTCATATCTGAAGCCATCTAACATGGGGACAGACTGGACGCCTGGATTGCTAAGATTGGCAACCCCCACCCCCCTTATCTATAGTAGATTGGTATAAGAATCCCCTTTCGCTTGCTAGTGCAACCCATACTCTTTTCAGAAGTTTTGCAGTCAGTATGGCAGTATGTATGGCTAAGTCGGTGTGCTCGGTTTGTGGTGCGCTCAGATAATGTCCCCAGTGGAATTCTGACTAGTTCTATGCCCTTAATCAGGTCCAGCAATAATAACCTCCAAATGCCAGATATATGTGTCCAATGTGTAATGCAATAAATCAATTATACCAAATGAAAATGTAAAAGAGCATACAATGAGCTTTTATTGGGCTTTAATGTATCGTTCTATTTGTCAGTGAGTGCACCAACGCAGGTCTATAAAGTTTGTTAATTAGTTAAAGTTACTTGTACTGTGTGGTAGCCTTCTCTAGCAATGGCAGTAGCATCAACCTCACAAAACAGAGGTAATCTGAACCCTCTATCCTGATTGCAGAAATAGGGAATTAAGGACTGCAATGGGTCATTCTATTCTTTATTTTCATCATACTATGGAGAACAAGTAGAAAAGAGCAACTCTCCTGTGTGCTCTTGTCATCCCACAACCCTTCAGTATAGAACAGTGGTAGGCAAAGTGCAGCTCTCCAGGTCTTGTCAAACTATACATCCCAGCATGCTTTGTAAGGTAGCATCCATGTCTATTAAGTTAAAGCATGCTGGTAGCTTGACAGCACCTGGAGAGTCGGACTTTGCCTATTCCCTGGTACAGAATAATAGGCACAGTTGGGACAAAAGAAGTTAAGCCACACAATGCCACAAATGAAGGAGAGAGCAAAAGTATGACTAATACAGCTTTTTTTATTCACATTTTTTATTCACATTAATTGCCTCAGGTTTAATATGGTTTAATATGACTAATCACTGTATACAATATGTATTATTGATTACCAGATGTAGACACTAGAGATGGAGAAGCAATGCTTTAATTATACCCTACAAACTCTTAGTAGTTACAGACATACTGTATGTTATAACGTAACATAATTATTAAAGTCGTATGATTGTAGCTGTAGCTCATATGCATATCTGTTTTATATTGTTTTGTGGTGTTATTGAATGTCTTGATTGGCTATATGACGTTCATCTGTGATGTGACCATACTTACCATAAGTCAAATCACCATTTCCTACCATACGACTGTGCTGGTCGTCGAAACCAGAAGTGCCACACGCCTGATGCTGCAATTACAAAGCGGGCATTTCAGCATCAGAAATGTGGTACTTCTGGAAATGACGTTCCCGATATATTAAAAAATGTCATAGTTCTTTAATGTATTACGATATCTAACACCACATCACCTGTGGAACAGAAGATAGCTGCACATGGTCATGGAAAGAAGGCATAAGGCGTACAATTGTGACATAACTATAAAATGCAATCTCTCATGGCCTGCGTCCTTTCCTCTTTATGTCTGTTTACCTAGTTCAACCACATCATATATCGACTAACTCCTCTACCTACATCATGCTTAGGGGCCGATTCAATCCCTCGCGAAGACGGGAAAAAAAAAGGCGAAGTGCGCTTTTTCCCGTCTATTACGGGACTGAAACCTCGCGTCTTTTTGAACGCGGCTCGAACGAAAAAACGCGAGTTTTCCTGCCTTACGCAAACAGCGTAAGGCAGAAGAAGTTCGCGCGAAGGGGATTGAATCGGCCCCTTAGGGTTGGATTCAGCTTTTCACTCTCATGACTTACACTCATGAGTTACACTCTCATGGGTAAAACCATGTTGAATTGCAGGGGAGGTAAAATGAATGTCAGTGTGTGCATGCAGGGAGGATACTTTATTGTTGCATGTTGCACACAGATACTGACC
>JABWIB010001839.1:55882-66550 GCA_016617825.1 Platyplectrum ornatum | reverse complement strand
AAGGCCGTTATTCCGGTGCACTGGAGGTCCCCTGTAGTTCCGTCCCCGAGGGAGTGGTTTGATAGACTGGATCTTTATATGTCCATGGATGACATTACTATGTCTGCTGCNGACCGTGTCCCGGAATTCACTGCTACGTGGATAGCTTGGCAGGAATTTAAGTCTACCTCGCTGTATCTGGACATTACCCGCCCCTTAGGATAGGGTTGCTAAGTGGCCCTTTGTTCCCCCGTGGTCGGCCCCCAGCCTCGACGCCTTGGTGGTGCTTTCCCCTTGGTTGCATGCCATACTCGCCTTCTGCGTGATCGATATGTCGTCTGCCTGATGTGTGTCGTCAGGTTGCCCCCCCCCTCCCCTTCCCTTCCCCTTCCTTCCCTGTACCCCTCCTCTGGTTCCCTTCCTTTCTTCTTACCCATTCTTAACCATCTCCCTTCTCAAATCACGTTATTTTGTTCATTGTTTCTTATTATAAAAGACGCCTTGGAAGCCCGTTGGTTCACATTGTTTGGTTTCACCATTGCACTTTTTGTCTTTGTGCTCTGTGGAGTTTTCTGTGTACAGGATTGTAGTTTCTTTGGCTTCCGAATAAAGATTTATTAAATAAAAAACTACTTGGTTAAAATGTCAGGGGGCAACTGTTGCCTGTATGTGCATAAAACATCATAAACAGAATGAGGCAATTACAGTAAGCTATATAGTTACAAGAAAAACCTCAGCAGGAGTGTTGTAGACGGAAACATAGGAAGAAGAGAGAAGAAAAGAGGGGGGAGGAGGGGGTTGGAAGCACAGAGACAGATGGAAATATATTTGTTACTTCACCGAGATTAATGGTAATATGTAGGTAAATTGAGACAATATGCAGTTGTGTAATAAATTGAACAACAGAGCCGGGTCAAGCATTTATAAGGGATTTGTATAGATCGGAAGCTTGAAATTCCAATCAGGACAACCATAAGCATTTATATTTGTCAAAGGAGGAAACATCATCCATCCATAGTGGATATCATCCATACACCTATAGAAATCAATTTTAGTTAACCAGTCTGGGATAGTAGGGGGGTGCACTGACCTCCAACGTATCGGAATCACGGCCTTTGCCACGTTGTTTAGGTGAAACAAGAGTGAGCCTTTATACGAATGGTGAGAGGTAGAAGTCTAGTTTAACAACCAAAAGAGGAGGGAGTCTGGGACTTCTTCACCTATAATTTTTTCAGAAATGGTGATAACTGAAGTCCAGAAGCCTGAATCAAGGACACGACCACCAAATGTGAAGTATGGAGGCCACTAAACCCTGATACTTCCAGCATGTGTCAGAAACCGTAGAGTAAAATTTCTGTAAGCTTTCAGGGGTATGGTACCATCTGGAAAGCAGCTAAAATGCTGTTTCATGCATCTCCAGAGTAGGAGTATCAGTAGACAAGTTCTGGAAGATCTTGGTCCACCGAGTTTCGTCAAGAACTTGTCCGAGGTCCCGCTCCCGGGCTTTGAGAAACGGAGGAGGCGAGTTGAAGAGGTCTACAAAAAGAATCTTATATATGCGAGAAATGGAGGGGTTCAGACACTCGGCACATGTTCTCAAACAAAGTCAGCGGTGACAGAGATCGTACATGGGTATCAGGGCAGTATAGATTTGGTATGGAGCGCCGGACTTTCTCTGTTCCCAGTATAGATAAAACCTGAGCTGTACATATCTCAAGAACTCCGCCTCTGGCAAATCACCCAAAGATTGGAGGTCAGCAAATTGGAGAACCTGTCCATGACTAACCAACTGACCGACACGAGACCAGCCTCGTACCACTTAGCAAATTTGGTAAGGGACAAACCTGACGGAAAAAGAGGATTACCTGAGATCCCATGGGGGAGTTGATGGACGAAGTGGATGATAAGTGTCTGAGAGACCTCCACTTCTTCAATGTAGGGCCAATGACAGGGCGAGAGGTCTTGGGAGTTGAGAGTATCCAGGGGACTATAACTACTGTAAGTAATGGCCTTCAATGAAAATCCACTGTTTTGTGGAGATCTGTAACATCCACTTCAGAACAACAAGCTAGCCTGGTAGTAGGAGTATATATGGGGCAGTTGCAGTCCCCCTTGTTTCTTAGGTTGACACAGAACTTCAAGCATCAGTCTGGGTCATTTCCTAGCCAATTTGAAGATGCGAAACACGTGCTGGACCTCCGTAAATCAGCTACAAGGTATGGAGATAGGGAGAATCTGTAAATATATAGAATTTTAGGAAGAACAGTCATTTTTAAGATGTTGACCTTACCTAACCAGGAAAATGTATTTCCCGTCCATCTATTAAGATTAGAACGAAGATGAGCTAGTAAAGGGGAGTAATTCAGTGAAAACAAGCAAGTAGCATAGATCATCACTTCTAGGTACCGAATATGGGTAGGGCTCCATTTAAAACGGAAAGCAGCTTTCAAGCCGTCCATCACATGAGGGCTAGCTGAGATGTTAACATTCAACAGTGATATGGGAGGATAACTGCCACAGGAAGATGGGTCCTTGTCCTCTTTGTGTGATATGTGCCATGAGAGACTGTGAGGGTGAAGGGAGATTGGACAGAGATGGCATTGAATGCCCTGAGAAAAATTTGAGAGTGAGCTCAGCAGGCAAGTCTCTAGATAGAGTAGCCTTGTTTCTGGTTTAGAAGTCTCGGATTTTATCCAACAAGGAGACTCTCTGGGCAGTCTGTGCACGTTTAGCCAAGAACGAGATTTAGGAGCAGTGAGAGATAGGGAGACAGAGATTGGAGCATGGTTAGACCACGTAGTGGCCCCTATCGTAGCTGATTGCAACATATGAAAATGGTGATGGCTGAGAAACAGGTACTGTATCCTAGAGTAGGTGTTGTGGGGTGGCAAGTAAAGCTTATAGTCCCTGCCAGTAGGATTAAGCAGTCTCCACGAGTCGGTACTTTCAGGTAATATGGTTTTACCGGAGGAGGTATCAAGTCGAGGTGACAGGGCACAATTGAAGTATCCACCCAGAACAACAATCCCCTCCATGAGATCAGAAGCCTTCAGCAGGGTTTCTTCAAAAAAGGTGGTCTGGCCCTGATTGGGAGCATAAAGGTTAAGAAAGGTAAATAGGTGCCCTTGAATGTAACAGGTGACAGCAGTACCTCTAACCTGGGCTAAAGTGTGAACCTTCAATTCCTGTAACGAGATCCGCCGAGAGAACAGAATAGCAACCCCCAGGGACTTCCCAGACTGGTTATTACTAGTGAAGCTGTGGGAAGAGTTTTGGTACAGATGGAACTTGTTTAAAATGCTTTATCAGCTTTACCAAGTCTTATCGAGTACAGGATCGTTTCTCTGGTATGTTTAACCCTTTAGCATTAATTGATATAATGTGTAGGGAATCAAACAAACAAAGTAAACGGGGAGGTATAGAAGTGATAATCAGGTTACTTGCTATAGTTGCGCTGCCTTTGTAGCTGGGTAATTTGTCTCTGGGGACCATCTCTAGGTGCCCTATGGTATCCTAGTGGGATTTTGCAGTGTTGAGATGTGTGGGTGAGTCCTAGCGCCACTTTTAGAATCTCTAAGATACAATATTGTAAATTTACAGAAATGTTTTTATTAGTACAATCACATATACAGTACACAGAAATTTAGATAAATCAAATCATAAAATCAATACCACATTTGAATCAAAGAGTTGTTTTTTTGTATGATTTCGGTCTAAATGTCCTGTTATTTTGTTTGGGTTAAGAACTGATCCAACCGATTTGGTCCCAAAATCTTTATTGGTATCAGAAATCCAGAACAGTTCGATTGGAAAATTTGTCTGAACAGTGTTCAAAGGAATCTTTGTAAATAGTGTCTTTCTCTGGTATTTTGTTGAGAGAAAAGTAATTGTTTTGTTACTTACAGTTCAGTGGTTCACCATATAGGGGCCCAAATGGGCTAGATGGTTGGTGATGGTTTGAGGCTTCTGACTCTTTCGTCAATAGAGGAATACTTGTCCTTTCAGGTTGTGAGGTAATGTTGGCTGTCCGCCACGTGACCTGGAACGTGCACTCTCCGATCCCGTAGTCTGGATTGTAGGCAGAGGTGGGTTGCTGCTCTGTGTCTCCACCGCGTTGAGATCTCAGCTGGACACGTGACCTAAGCATTTCGCCCTTGAACTGGGCTTCATCAGGGTACTTGCCTGGTCCAGTGGTGGGAGGCATTGGCGGCATCCTTAAGTAGTGAGCGATCCCGGTGGTTCAGGGGACGACTTCCAGTATGCGGTTCATCGTCGAGCCGGAAAGAGAAGCGTCCGGTTCCGTTGAGCTCCAGGCCATATCCCCAAATTTGTAGTTTTTTTTTATAGAATATTCACTTATGAAATGGATGGAAAAGTCCATTTTGTTGCAGAATTCTGTACTGCCCTGGGAATCCAGATTAACCTCTCATCTGCCTACCATCCTCAGACAAATGGGCAGACAGAGAGAGTTAACCAATGTCTAAAGCAATTTCTTCAAGCCTATATTTTCAAGCTCCAGGGTGACTGGGTGGACCTAATTCCCTGGGTGTAGTTTGCTTACAATAATACCAGTCATTCCGCCACCTGTCTTCTGTGTATATGGGGCCAATCTGAGGTCCAGCTTTCTTGACCGTCCTGATTATAATGTACCATTGGACATTCGTCAGAAGATTTGTCATTTTAGGAGGATTTGGTTGGGGGTCCACAAATCTCTTAAGCAAGCCTCCCTCCAAGGAGAAATATTTGCAGATCAATTCCAAAAGAAGTGTGTATTTAGGGTAGGTCAGAGAGTTTGGTTGTCCACTCAAAAAATGGGGATTCGATAACCATCAAGGAAACTGGGGCCTCACTTCATTGGCCCCTTCAAGATTATTATGAATTTTTTTTAAATCAAATTTTAATGCAACCCTGATTTAAACCTTCCATCAATGAGTTGGTTTGCACCAGGAACCCAGTTCGTGGTGCATTGAAAGGGCTATGGCCCAGAAGAGAGATCTCCTCTGTTTGTGTTGTCTGTCTTTCATCTCACCTGTCCAGCCCTGGTTTCAGTAGACCACAACCTGACATGGGTTCCACCGCATGCAAGTCCATCCCCACCATTAGAGGCAAGGGTGAAGTCCAGTCTTCGGTTAGATTTGGCACCTGGCTCTAGTGGCTTCCTGTACCTCGTCCTCTTTGTCTGTGGCAACATGCTGGCACAAATTTTCGGGATCAATAATTGTCAGAAACAGAACACAAACAGTGAACTTGGACTTTTCTATTTCTTTTTGCATACTGGTCTGCATTTTGGTATCATTGCTCCTAAAGCTAACCAGAAGAGAGATTATTTTTAGCCCAATTTCACAATTAATAAAAATATTTAAGAGTGTGACCAAATTAATTAAAAACGGCGATAGAATGCCAATTAAACACCAATTACATTTTCATGCTAGGGCATGATAATCTAATTGTTCTGAATTCCCTGATTGATATTGTGCCCTAGCATTTATATTTTAATCAGTGTATTATGTTCTACAGTGATGGGCACTGCAGAACACAAGATACTGAATAAAAAAAAGTTAAAAAAAATTTATACTCACTGCAGCTCCAGCCAGAGGGGTACCAAGGAGGAGAGGTTAATTTCTGATTGACAGGTACCCTGTCCATGCCTGTCATTCATAAAAGAACTTCCTCTCCCCTTATTTGAAGCCTGTACTAGAGCCTGGTTATGTCTTATTTGTTATTGTTATTATCAGTTCATCGCCAGTATCTCTGTTTTCTGTTTATGTTCTTGTATATTATTTCCCACCTGTTCTGCTAAGCTGGCCACACACTATAAGATAAATTGTTCCAATCGAAAGGTTTTTTCATGAGTGGACAAAACCATGTTAAATTGCAGGGGAGGCAAATTTAATTAATTGCAATCAGTATTACAGGTGAAAGATGATGTTTCAAGCCCAAGTCTAATAACAGTGTAATAGTAACGCTGGTCAGTATCTGTGTGCAACATGCAAAAATAAAGTATTCCCCCTGCACTAAAGCTGGCCATACACTATGCGATAAATCGTTGAAAGCGAAGTTAGTTGGGGAAGCTAGTTCATTCCCCACACACTGTACAATTTTAAGCATTTTTCATCCAATCTAATTTAAGCACACCATCCAATCTGCACTACACTTAAATTGAGATTTCAACAGATTTTGGCTGCTTTACAAAAAAAATCATTCCCACACACTTGAACGATTTATCATTTGAAAATGAAATTTCCCAAATTCGAATGATTTATCGCATAGTGTATGGGCAGTGTTTGCATGCAGGGAGAATGCTTTATTTTTGCATGTTGCACACAGATACTGACCAGTGTTACTGTTACACTGTTATTACACTTGGGCTGGAAACATCATCTTTCACCTGTAATACTGATTGCAATTAATTAAATTTGCCTCCCCTGCAATTCAACATGGTTTTGCCCACTCTTGAAAAAACCTTTCGAATTGAGCAATTTATCTTATAGTGTGTGGCCAGCTGTTTTATACTATATGTATGTAACAAAATATCATTATTCTCCACTCCTGTCTCTGTTTTAGAATACATTACATTTATGTGACAGTCCTATGCACGCACGCATGCTCTGCATGACCAGCATTACAACTGCAAGACCTGACAGATTTCCGTAATCGTCATACAGAAATTTCATGTCATTATTATTATTATTTTTTTTAACCAAGTACATTTTTACTAGATTTTCAGATTTGACAGTATAGAAAATACAACAAACAGCAAAATACAACAGAACAAAGCAATCTCATACAAATACAACAAGAACATACGGGGAAGAACAGTCTTATTATGGAAAATGATACATAAGATAGTAGGAGCGACCCAGTATAAGGGACTGAAACAACAAGCGTTAGGCATTCATGGAGTTGGAGGAGAGGATGGAGGGGCCACCCTGCAGAGGGAGAAATGGGACAATACCCAGGGAATGAATAGAATCTAACCAGGGTCCCCAGGTTTTAGCATACAGTATTTGGGCAATTTTCACTGGAGAGCATACACATGCTTTTCCTGGGAGAGAGATTGGTTTACCAGAGAAATCCACTTACTCAACAGGGGGGCTCCATGGCCATCCAGCAGGAGGGAGCACACCATTAAAGGGAAAAAGGTTGGATTTGTCCCAATTAAGTTGTAGTCCAGCAAAGGAGCCAAACCACTCAACCACCCCCAGAAGCCCAGATAGGGAGTCCTCAGCATCCGCGAGAAAAAGGATGTCCACCAACCCCATCCCTACAGCCTGAGTAGAAAACGGAGAAGTAGAGGAGGCAGGGGAGCCCCACCCTCCAGCCACAGATCCAGGCTAGCATTGAGTACGGCATTGAAGTCGCCCAACAATATAGCAGGGGTGGAGGGAAATTTGGCGAGGTACGCAGCAGCTTTGTGGAGCAGAACATTGGAATAGGCGGGAGGAATATAGATACCAAGCAACACAGCAATGGCGAGGAGTTAATTAAGGCTTTGAGAAAAACATAGCAGCCCACCGGGTCGATACTAACGTCCTCAATAACAAAAGCCAGGGATTTACAGCCTAGAATATAGCCCATCCAACCCATTAACGTTTCCTAGCCATAACCTTCCCCACAACCACGTGGGTCTCCATGCAACATCCCGGGTCTGTTTGCGAATGTAATTCGAGGGCCAAAGACCTCTTAATCTTGTCATTGAGTCCCCAAACATTCCAAGCCAGAAAGGACACCCTATTATGCAAAGTAGTGGCCATCAGGGAGTATTTGATGTAAAACTAAACAGGAAGCTCCACCATAGGGGAAGAGAAAAGAAAAGACCTGCCCTGAGGAAAAAAGAAGAGGGCCAGGTAGGCTCCCAACAGAGAGGAGCCCTCTACCTTAATTAAAGGGAAAAAATACCATAATAACCACATAAGAGACAGCAAGAAAAACAAAACATGAGAANGAAATACTTGAAAATAAACAGTCCAGCAGGAGTCTGGCAGATGACAGATGTTGGGGGAATGAGAAGAGGCAGCAGCAGGGGCGGGCCTATTGGTATAGATCAGCAGTCACCTATGGCCATACTTTTACAGCTGCCCACAAAAATATAGAGAAGAGATAAAAAGTGTACTTATTTAGTGTGGGTGACCCTCTACTTTTCTTTACAATAAAACTGAGATCTGTCCTTTTAACCTCCATGGGTATTATATATTCCTCTGGTTTCCACTACTGGTTCTGCAGTGAAAGTATGTAGTGCTTAGGCTCATATTAGTATATATGTTGTTTAATTATTTACTCCAGAAAATGTAACATGTGTTTCTATATTAACACTCACACTGTTGGTAGTGAGCCCAGAAAGACTGATACAAATTGATCTTTATCAGCGCTGTTTTGTTTGCTTGGAGGAGAGAGGACTTTAAAGCTGTGGCTGTCTGCCTCTGGGCAGCAGTCATCAGAAGAAATAGTAGCTGGAGGAATGAGATCCAACCAGGCCTCTAGATCTTTCAGTGTAGAGAAGACGTGGACATCCTCTCCCATCACCACCTTCAGACGAGACGGAAACAACACAGAGTAGGGGATCCGTATATCATACAGATGACAGCGAACCACGGTAAACTGTGCCCAAGCCTTTTGTACATCCATGGCATAGTCAGGCAGACACGCCCCACAGCCATGCCCCACAGAGGAACAATTAATACCCCTGAAGCCCAGGCAGTAGGAACACCGGAGAAAGGCCTGTGGCAGGCAGTGGGCCAAGGAGGAGAGATGCAGGAGCACACCGGAGAGGAGAGCACCAGCATCCAGGAGCAGAGAAAACAATAGTGCACCAGACTCAAGAGGGGCCAGGGCCATAGGTCTGGAAAACGGAGGGGCTCACAGGAGGGCAGCTGGTAGGCACAAGGAATCTAAGGAGCACCACATCTAGGCAGGCCACAGGGCTGGAGAAGCACAAGGAGCTCTTGAGGTCTGCAGGAGGTCTGTGAGCTGGAGCTGAGCCAGGGACCACGGAGCACCTATCTGGCGGAGGACCAGAGGCAGCAAAACAGAGGACCCAGTGGCACAGCCGAGGAGGAAGCAGCACTATGGCAGAGGGAAGCAGCGCATCAGCCAGGGGACCAGGAGACCGCCGAGGACGGAGCACCGCGACGGCACCAAAGGGACCGGACCAGAGGGACCGCCAGTGCACGAGGCACCAGCGTAGGCAGCTGGAGGTGGTAAGTAGCGGGTCAGGAACGGCTGTGTGACGGATTTTTTATTATCTGGTATGATGGTTTTAAATGTTCTATTCCCGTTTTCCTTTTTACAATCACAGACAAGGAGAACAATATTTAAGGTACATTGGTCAGCAGAAACAAAATGTCCTTGTACACAGATGACAACCTTATGCCATTACTAGCCAGTATATAACCCTCCCCAGTCTTCCCCAATTTATTTATGTAGAGTAGGTATTCCCCACCAGTGTTACTTGAAGCCCTGTCTGGTGGTACACAGAGTAGATGGGTACAGTTCTAAATAGCAGGTATTTAATTTTAACCATGGGCAATACCAGATGGCAGAGAATAAATATAATAAAATGTGTTTAGAACTGAATACATGTGTATATAGATGACCTAGATGACATATATAGAAAAAAATAACCTAAAACAAAAAATTAATTTCATAATGTCACATGTCAGCCAAAGACAAGGAAGGGAACATATACTTCCAAGACATTAGACCTGAGGATAATATGAATAATCCAGGGGGAATCTAGAAACCAATAATAGTGTGTTATAGTGTGAAATCGCTGTAGAGCAGTATCCAAAGCATTGCTCTAGTCTGCATTTGTAAATGAACTTACAACAGTGGCACAGTAATGTTAGATCTGTAGAGTGTAACCAGCAATGTTACCACAGTCATGTCTTAACGATTGTTCAAATTGTAAAGCGCTACGTAATCTGATGGCGCTATATAAAAACCTGTTAATAGAAGACTTCCGGTTCCGGTCGGCATGTGAGAAGCCGCCGTTCCCGAGCGCTCCGCCGACCGCAGCTCCCATACTTACCTTATCTGCACACCGAAGGGTGCTGACCGCGGCATCGAGGCTCCCGTTTGGTCCCTTCTCTCCCCCCCGCTGATGGAGAGATTTCTGGCNTCTAATATGCCTCCAAAAGCGCAGAAACCACGGCAGGAGGGGGGACGCGCTGGATCCAAGATGGCGCCGCNGGCTGCTACGTCCCCAGCTCACTCCTCTGCTCACTCCTCTGCCTCTGTTGAGGTGGGGGCTCTCTCACAGGAAGATGGCACTGTCGCCTCTGTCAAAGGCTCTGCTGTCTCAGACCCAGCTCTGGTCTCATACCCTGATGTCATTAAGGCCATCCATGCTATTATTGAGCCCATGTTTCAGGCTCAAGCTACCACCTTNACCACAGCTATATCTGCCCAGGCTGCTACNCTAACTGCTGCTGTTAACGATATGAAGACACAGTTTGTGACTATGAATCAGCGCTTCAATATTCTTGAGCAGAGAGTTGGAGAGACTTTTCAAGATGTCTTTGCTTTGAAATCGGCTACGGCGGCTGCTATCAAGGACCGTCAACNGATATGGAAGACACTGGACNACCTAGAGAACCGTGCCCGCCGAAACAACTTAAGGATTATCGGTCTCCCTGAATCTCTCGGCGCTGCTGACCTCCATACTTTTCTGTCTACAACCCTGCCAGATAT
>JABWIB010001839.1:14816-51028 GCA_016617825.1 Platyplectrum ornatum | reverse complement strand
TCAGTTTGTATGTACCAATATTTTCAAGCTGTATCAGTAGTTGTGACTTTGTGTTATCACTGCCTATTTTCTATGTGGACTATCTTTGTCTTGTTGTTGCATGACTCTTAAAATTCAATAAAAACGTTATTCAAAAAAAAACAAAAAAAAAAACCTGTTAATAAATAATAAATTAAATAAATTACTTTGTATGTAGGTCATAGGTTCAATCCGCAATCCAGGATATTTGGCCACCAGGTCCAAGAATGAGTATACAGTAATTGCTTAACAAATATTGGAGGAACAGGTGCAAAGACCTATTCCTGCCGAAGCACACCTCCTGAAGGCACTCCTTCATTAAACTCTGGGTTGTCTAAAAACGTGAGGTGCACTGTAAAGCAACTAGAGTCCCTATGCATGTCGCAACAGTAGCCATAGCTTTCTAACAGGGAATAAAAGTAATATTTTATGGTAAACTATTAGCATTATATATATATATATATATATATATATATATATATATATATATATATATTAACATCCACCCACCTTCTATGAAAAAACATAATATTTACAAATAACTCTACCTATAAAATAGCAGGATTATGCAGACATTATCCCTTTTATAAGATTTAAACAACCATAAGATGAGATTCAACTTGATTAAATGTTACATAATTCAAACTTAACAGTAATACATTACACATAATTCTTATACATTAATTAACATAATCCACACTTAACAGGGATATTCAATACAATACACATAAAGCTATACAGAAATGATGAATATATTATTCAAATTAAAGGAGTGATTTCCACATGTTCATTTAACCCTTTTGGTAGGATTGTATTTAATGTCAATATCCAAAATATTTCTCGTTGAGAGAGTCTTTACAGACGATTAACTCCTCTTTGATTAATCGACACAGATTCAATAACTTTTACTCTTAAATTATCCACTTTTGCATTCTGACATGTCAAAAATGTCTTGGCGCACTGTGATTGGACACTTTATATAGAATATTTCTCATGTGCTCGAGTATTCTAGTTTTAACAGCCCTTTTCGTTTTCCCAACAGAGTTTGTTGCAGCCACACTCTAGTGGGTATACTACAAAGGTGGAGTTGCAGTTACCGAAGGACTTAATGGCATACTTATTTTACTTTTCAGCATCCCAAAAGAATTTTTTGTCCTTTTGACAAAATTTACAAATTTTAGATGCAGAGTATGGAAAAATCCAGTCACAGGCATAAATTCTAACCAAAGGATCTACCCAAACTCTCATTTTCATTCTTTTTTATCTTTGGTATTAAACTCTGTGCTATTAGCCCTTTTCAAAATCACATCAGGCTTTTCTGGTAACTCGCCTAATATTGTGTCCATTTTCAGGACCTTCCAATGTCTATTCATTATTTTACAAATTTCCCCACTTAAATGTGAAAAATCCATAGAACTGAGGGTCCTGTTGAAGAGCACATGCCAGGGGCTCGAGAGCAAACACAAACAAAAGAGGGGAGAGGGGACCCTGGCGAGTGCCCTTCTGTACCTGGAACGGGGAAGACAAATGACCATTTGCCAGAACCTGCGTATAGGGATGATAATATAAAGCCAGCAATAACAGAATGAAAGATTCGGGGAATACAAACCTATGTAAGGTTTCAAACAGGTGGTCCCAGGATCAAAGGCTTTCTAAGCATCCATAGAGAGGACCAGACTGGGGTCATCATCAGTCACCCGTTCCACATGTTGCAGGATGGACAGAACTTTACGGATATTGAGTACAAAGTGCATGCCCCAGATAAAGCCCGTCTGGTCCTCAAGGACAATGACCGGGAATTCCCGCTTGTGCCTCTCAGACAGGATCTTTGTCAATAATTTGTAATCTAAATTCAAGAGATAAATGGTGTCATAGGAGGCAGATAAGGTCAAATCTCTCCCTGATCTGTTGCCCCACTGAAAAAATTAAAATTTTTTGTGGAACGTGAATTTTTGCCCATCCGGGTGAGAACCTGCTCAAACTGAAGCTGGCAACGTTTATAAGCCAATGCACCCATAACATATGACTGCACCTCGGATTACGGATTTAAAAGACTGCCAGAGAAGGGAGGGGTCATCTGTGTGGGCTTGATTGTCAGCTATATAGGAGTCCCTCTGAAATTTCAACATATGGCAAAAAGTTAGTAAGGACGACAAGTAGGAGGGGAAGTGCCACAACTTTGCTCCAGTTCGCAGGTGACCCCACTCAACGTGAACTCTAATCAGTCCGTAAACGGAAATCGCAATGGGTTCCATTTCAGCTTAAGTGGCAAACGCCATCAGGGGATCAGAGAGTAATAGGTAGTCAATCCTCGAGAGAGTATCAAGGGCGGCAGACAGGCAGGAGAACTCTATGAGCCCCGGATGACGAGCCCTCCAAACGTCTATCAGGTGCAGGTGGCTAAGAAATTGAGGGATGTCCAGATGGGGGAGCCTTCGAGAACACAGGGACAGCCGCTGGTGGTTTTCTGCTGTAGCTACTAAATAAAAATCCCCACCAACCAAAAGGTACTGGTCAGAGTACCTCAGAAGGATCAACTCCAGGACAAACTCTTTGGAATAAATGTTAGGGGCATAGACATTGCAGACCACCAGCTGTCGCCCCAAGACAGAGAGCTCCACAATCTGGAACCGGTCTCAAGCTTCGCAGCGTTGTGCAGACACAGAGCAATTTAGACATCGCCTTGCTAGGAGTGCTACACTGCAGGCTCTCAAGGAGTAGAAGGCAGAGGACAGATCCATAAAGCCCAAATTGTTCCGTTTAAGGATTTCGGCCTTAAATCGGTCTCCTGCAGCAATACCAAGTCTAAGTTAAGTTTCCCAATATATACAAGGATTCGCTTTTGCTTTATGGGAGAGCGAAGGCCACACACATTCCAAGAGTCTATTGTCAAACTAACCATGGGGTCAAGGCGAAAATAGTGTGATAACACTCTCATGACTTAAATTTTATTGCAATCAGTATCAGGGATTTTGGAAGTTTCCAAATATTTTTGAAGTTTCCAAATATTTAAATAGTCTCCAAACTATTAATATACCCCGCATATATTACAATATGTGATATAGCCTTACCCCCTTTATACTTTATATGTACTTTATATAGAGCACCATATATATATAGATAGATTAGTGTCCAGGCATGGAACTATATAATGCATATTGTCACTTCTAAATCTTGATATGCCACACACATTGTAGAATGCCATCTCAGACGTCTAATTTACTTTATATAGTGTACCAGCTCCTAATACTAAGATATAATAAAACCAGAAATATAGGGCAACCAGAAACCCTCCCCTGCGTTTGCCTATGAGTATTACAGGTAGGGTTGCCACCTGGCCGGTAAACTACCGTACTGCCCGGTAATTTTGCCAGGAGGCCGGCGAATTTTTTTTTTTAACGGGGGGGGGTTCCAATTTAATTAATGCAGCTACAGCTGACATTGGCGCATACTCAGTGCCAGAGTCACATTATATTTTACATTGTATTATATTATATATGTTTTGCGCTGTAACTGTCACCTGTGTGCACAGCTTTGCACCTATCCTGTTGCCTATATACACAGCCATATTTTTTGGTGAGCAAGGTGGCAACCCTAATTACAGGTGTGAGATGATGTTTCCCGGCACAAGTCTAATAACAGTGTAACAGTAACACTGGTCAGTGTGTGTGCAAAATGCTAACATTTTATATTTTTTCTGCATGCAAACACAAACATTCATTTGATGGCCTGTTTACCTCACCCCTCCGGTATGTCGGTGCGTGGGACAGGGACCTTCCTGAACCACTGGACAAAGAATCCTGGGATAGGGTATTCCACATCACGCACCACTGCTCCTTAAACCTGTCCGTGGTTGAAACCCAATTCAAAATTCTGACTCGTTGGTACAGAGTGCCCTCCTTGATTCACTCCATGCTGCCAGCTTACCCGGACACATGCTGGCGCTGCCTAGCCAGCAGGGGTACCTTCTTGCACATTTGGTGGGTGTGTCCTCGCTTAGATGAGTTCTGGAGGGGGGTTTAGAAGACATCCCAACAGATCCTGTCCCACCCCATGCCCCGAGGCCCGGAGTTTTGGCTCCTATCCTACTCCATGATACCCCTAAAACGCTACACCAAATCTCTCTTACTCCACCTCAATAATGCTGCTAAAGCGGTTATCCCGCTCCGCTGGAAGGCCACGACCCCCCCGACTCTCCGGGATTGGTTCGCACGCGTGGACTACTACCACACCATGGAGGGACTCCTGACGCCCTCTGGCTGCGGTTACATTTAGTATGCTGCCACCTGGTTGCCCTGGCTGGAGTTTCGCCAAACCTCGGGATACCTTGCTGTGCTGGGCCGCCCTCAGCTTACGAGCTCCCCATGAGATGCCCCCCACTGAAGGGTTGCTCCCGACCACCCACCTCCCTGGTATTATCTTGTTTGTCATCCGACTCCCCCTTTCCCGTCTGCCCCCTTCCCAATCCCTCCTCCCCCTGTCAGTTGTCATCCTTCCCCCCCCACTTACCTCAAAATCTTTTGAACAGACGTAATGCACCTTTCATTTGTACCTATGCACCCGGGGTTTACCCCTAGCTGTGTTACTCCATTTGGTGTTGAGTTATGCCCTTTCCGAATACTTTTATTGCAGTTGATGTCTGTTGTAAAGAGAATTTAAAACAAACATTCATTTTTACCTCCCCTGTAATTCAACATGGTTTTGCCCATGAGAGTGTAAGTCATGAGTGTAAGTCCTGACAGTGTATATCTGAATCTGGCTCATTGTGAGTGCAAACTTAATATCTTTCTAAATAACAAAACATACTTCACTATATAGTCCTTCTATCCATCTCTTTCCTTCCATGAATTACTGACCTCACACTTGGTAAAACTAAGGATCCAGGGGAACCATTTTAACCACAATACCTTCCACAATCAATAATACTACAGATTGAAACAAGTGCTGTCCCCACAACACCTGCTGTACCTTAAGTATGCACATACTGAGTTTTACCTGTACCATTGAATAATTGTGCTAAAAAACTAAATCCTACAACCAATACATACAATTCATAAAAAGAGCCATATCACTGCGTACCATCCAAACCTGAACGTTAATAATCCACAAAGTATTTTATCACTTGTGATTGTGAAGTCATGCACTGTTAGGGGAATCACTGTCTTAGAGGAGCTGCAGCAGCTCACTGTCTCTGAGGGGGTTAACACATATTTTGCAGATGATAAGCTGGTTTAAAANATCTCTGCTAGCATCTCCAGCTGCACAATGTCTCTGCAATTTCATACTCGTCCACAAATCTGTATACTGAATTATGAATCCAAAATTATTATCCCAAAACATTAAATCAAAACAACCCTGCAGCATCTTCAGAGATGTTGAACAGATGTTGCCTGAAAATGCTGTTTCTTGTGTGATTTATGCTATCATTTTCCTGTTGTATATTCTGCTTTAGTGAGGATCTACTGATTTAGTTTTACTGCAACTCCTCCTAAACAGAGGAACTTTTTTTTATAGCAACTCGTGGGGAAAGGCGGAGGCAATATTCCTTTAAAAAGATTTTTAAATAAAAAACCATGATGAAAAAGTGGCTTTTATTAGACTGCATATTGGATTAGATTAACATCTATACAAACTATAAACAAATTTACAGGCAATTATTGTTTTCTCTTTCCTTTTTTTTTATTAGGCAATAACCATTACAAATCCAATCCATTATGGAAGGCCAGCAAATTCTTTAAGACCATAAACTATCTACATCTAAGTGACCCAAAAAACACACATTACACCTTCCCAGTGCTTGCAGCACATATTTAATACAGTACATAACACACATTAAAAAAAGACTAAGATAAATTTCAGTTTTTCTTTTTACAATTCAATCAGCAATGAATCATAAATGCATCTTCTTAAAAAATATACACAAATAAGTAAAAAGATTATATATGGGTTATACTACATGCCCTTGCAGCCACAAACAACTGTATAACCAGTCTGTTTAGAGTGCATTTAATGCACCCTGACCAGTTTGAAGTATCAATAGAAAACATAAATAGAAGCAATGTGTAGAAATAATGTTCAAATATATAGTATCAAAGCTTTTTTCGTTGTTGTCATTGAGGAAAAAAGAAATCAATGTGTAATTTCTTTTAATCCATTGACATGCTTTTTTTAACCAAATTAATTAACATATTCACAAGTAAAAAGAGGCAGATACTTACAGAGCACATTTGCAGAGTGGATTTTTTGTTCTTCCATTTTCCAGAACTTACAGTAGGCAGAAATGAGGACTTATAAAGTGTTGTTTGTTTGACAAGACACAATATGTGTATGTATTAACATACAACATTTCTAAAACATTGAATACACAAACAATATGGGAAATTTCCTACCAGAAGTTAACTGTAATTCAGTGTTACATAGTGGACCGCCCTACAACCATAAGTGTGCAGTCAAGAAAATAATTTGCCTACAGAGCAGCACATCACATGAAGTTACATCACATATTTTATCTTGCAGCTACAAATGCATTATGGAAAATATGCAATGTGCAGCGACTGATAGATCTATCCTAATCTATTTCGCACCTAATCCTGTACAAAAAAAATTTACCTCTAATACCCCGTTCACACTGACTACCCTAGTAATTCAGTCTTTTACTACCAGGGTAGTTTGCTGGAGCTCTGAATGAGCCTGGTCATTAACCCCGTTCACACTGCTGAATGACCCTGGTAATTCACAAACTACCCTGGTCAACACCGTTCACACTGAACCAGGGTAGTTTCATCAAAGAGCCGTGATTGGCTTACAAAAGTGATGTCACAAAAAAAACAAGAAATAACTACTACAAAAAATAATTGAAAAAATAAAAATATTAAATATTAAAGTATAAAACCAAAAAAATTTCAAAAAATAATAACACGTTTTTATAACACGTTATAACTGGTGTATACATCATCATGTGGAAGATGTATACACGCTGCTTTCTGCTGCACCACTCTGCAACTATAACGTGTGGTGTATGAACCAAAGCACTCATGTGTTGTGCTTTATTTCATACACCACATGATGTAATCGCAAAGTGGTGAAGCAGGGAGCAGCTTGTATACATCGTCAACGTGACGATGTATACACCACTAAGAACGCAGGATCACATCATGGTGCCTGCCGGGTAACATTACCAGGGCAGTCACCGTTCTCAGACCCAATTTCCTGTAACAAAGCAGGGTAAAACCCTGCTTTTGTTCCAGGTACTACACCCTGGCTACACCTCCGAGATAAAGATGCCTGCGCCGTTAACGTTGTGCTTACTTCCCGGGCAGTTAAGTCAACCCGGGCAGTTGACTGAACTGCCCTGTAATAGGCCTGTGTGTGAACGGGCATTTAATGTAGTTTATTCACAAGAATATTTTCTGAGACAAGAAAGGTTAGCAAGGAAGGAACTGACAACCAATTCCAGTAAGAATTAAACACATGGGACAATACATAGTAAGAAAACATACAAACATTTTGTATAAAACCATCAAGGAATAGTTGCTATTTATACTTCTATTGGGCCACACACTGACAATTGTATCGTGTTATTTGAAAACAAAACCGGATTTAAGCAATCTTTTGAGCACTGAAACCATTAACTGTAATGCAACCAACCCCGACAGACTATTTAGAAATTAATCACCAGCACTAAACTGTTCCCAATGAACTAACGGATACAAACAGGGCCGGCGCGCCCATTAGGCGAAGTCAGGCCTTCGCCTAGGGCGGCCGGCCAGGGGAGGTGCGGCAGCGAGGCGAGGGGGGAAAAAAATTGTAAAAAAAAAAAAAAAGAAAAAGTGTTCATTTATTACCGGGAAGGCGGACGGGAACACTCCGCCGCCCTCTACGGTGGTTTTTAAAGCGGCGTGATGTCATAACGTCGCGACGTTTTAAAGGGGGCGCGGCGCTAGGTCTGCCTAGGGCGTCCCCAGAGCTAGCGCCGACCCTGGATACAAATATCCTGATATTGCAGAGACAGAGAAATTTGCATTTAGTCCATTACAACTAGAGAGTTAATGCTGTTGTTTAATATACTGGCCATAATAAAGAGTGACTGGGTTAAAAATGAGAGACTATGGAGCCGATTCAATCCCCCTTTGCGCAATGATTTCTGCCTTACGCTATTTGCGCAAGGCAGGAAAACTCAAGTTTTTTCATTCGTGGCTTATTGAGCCGCGTATAAAAAGACGCAAGTTTTCAGTCCCGTAATAGACGGGATTGATCGGCCCCTAAGTTTAGGAAATCATTTTAAAAACAAAAAAAAGGCCTTTTGGCTTAGTAATGATAATTGACAGTCATACATTGAGCATCACATCCCCACAGGAATAACACATAGGTGAATCTGGAGGTGGAATTGGTAACAACACATTTACATGTGATATTTAAAAACAGCCGGTTATTTCTACAACAAGAATATTTGCATAAAAGCGTCAATGTATAGGCATTATTGAAATGAACTCAACATGTCGTGTGCACCTATAAAAGCTAATGCAGACACAACACATATGAAAATTATTTAAATGTTTTAATATAATTATAGATGAAAATTTGAGTTGTGATCTTGTTTCCCCACACATGCACATATGTATGATTTAGTGATAGAGGATTTGGAGGATTTCTTTTTGGTATTTTTTCACCAGAATATGGAGTATGCTGAACTTCAGCAAGATTCAAGAAGGTAGAAAATGTTTTTTATCAACCAACTCACATTGATTACTGCATACCGGGACTATTGGTTGTTAGTGCACTTGTATTTTTTATTGCATACAGTGTTTAAGCATCTATTGAAGTTTTTTTGTTATATTTTCCATGTCTACCACAACACATTTACAGTTTTTATTTATGTACTACACAAAAGCTATACAAGCTATTCTGGTTATTGTTTTCTGGGTATCATTTACAGAGTTTATGTTGACTCTACTGCCTTGTATCAGCACTTACAGCAATTGTGAGTTTTTGGTTATTATTGTTTAGAGCTATGTTACCAACTTTAACTGGGAAAATGCACACTTGCAAAATATGTTAATCCAGCCTCTTTAGACACACAGGCTAATGGATAAAGTGGATTAGTAAAATGACTTTAAAACATTTATACATTGCATTTAAAAAGAATGACTAAACATAAATAGAAGATCCATTTTGGGGGGATGAAAGAAAACAAATACACTTTGAATTGTGTTATATAAGTAAGTTGTTTTGTACATTTAATATGTATTTTTCATTCACTTATCCACTTTACTGCTTATCAGCTTTCCACACAAGTAATGAAGAGACACTATAGGTGTCCATTTAAAGTTGTGGGTTAACATTAGGCAGGTATTTTTGGTCGATAAACTTAACATATAGAACAATACAAAAACCAAATAAACAGCATTTTGCTTAAAGTTTGGATGCGTTGATTTAAATACTGATTATTTGTTGAGATGAAAAGTGCATACTATGCAGAAATAATGTAAGCATCACATACAAAAGAATACACATACAATTCTATAAAATATACAACTAAATTCAATTTAAACTGTATGGTATTTAGGTACAGTTATAGACCTTATTATGACCACACAATGTACTGCATACATTTTTAACAAAGAATATCTTTCTAAGACTACAATGTCATATTATGTAAGTGGCCTGGGTCCTCTGGGGACAGGTTTGCAAATGTTTCAATAAATAAAGTTTAACGCAGTAATGTTGAAAATATAAATGAAAAAAAAAAACATTATGTATAACTATATTTAACTAAAAGTGCAATACATTGGCTTATTAGTCAGGTTATCAGTGAGGATCTCGCCATAAAATCTGTTTATCCAAAAACATAAATTATCATTTGGTTTATTACTGCACTTTAAACCAAAACACTGAGGTTCCAGAAAATGTTAACAAAACACACACTTTATAAATGGCACAAATGCAGATTCCCATCTGTAAAGATATTTATACAACCTTCAGTACCCAGACATTTTTTAATCATTCAAGTATTAAAAATATTGTTTAGTTGCATTTTTGTAGTTTGTATTTCTACAAACTGGGGTAAATCAGGTAAATAAACCACATAGTTTACAGCTTTCAAAAAGAGTTATATTATAAATAAGGCAGTTTTTATCCATGTAATATTCTAACATCTATTGCACGAAACACAACAGAACCATCAATACAAGTTAAAAGCCACATTCCCACCAAAACATGAAATGGCTCCAGTTCAACCATCAGCACTATTGCATAAAAAAAAACAAAAACAAAAAAAAACAAAACAGAATGCCTAAACACAGACAGTTTTCTTTCCAGTTGAAATGATTCAATATTTATCATAACATTTGCATTATCTATACTATCGAAATGTAGCTACGTTATCCCATGTTAATATCAATATGTTGTTGACATGTTCATATTTCAGCCTGGGCTCACTTGAGGCGTTGAGTGACATTAGCCAAAGCAACTGCAAATGCCTGGACTGCTGAAAAGGGATACTGAAAGTCCAAAATGTAAGCATTGCCATCAATCCTTCCAAACTGCATTACCTGTGAGAAAAAAAAGAGGATTTATTTTTAGCTTATGGTCAACATATTATTGTCTGTTGTAGTTGTTCTGTTGCTTTTCTCACTGAATGAATAGACTACATTTTCAGCAGAGGGTAGTGCAGAAATAGAAGCTACCTCTGCTAAGATTTGACCAGCCTATCCAAGAAATTAGAATCAGAAGCAGTGAATAGTGCAAGGTTAACCACAGATATATATATATATATATAGACAGGTATATCGCGAAGGTCACTCAGGACTTTGGTATCCGTGGTTAGTCCACCACCGTTTATTTATGCAATGCAGTTAACATCTCTGGCCAACGTTTCAAACACCAAGTCGGCAATTTTCGTCAGGGACAACCGCAAGTATAAACAAGAAAATCAACATATTACAAAACATAACGTTGGCCAGAGATGTTAACTGCATTGCATAAGTATGTTATGGAATAAATAAACGGTGGTGGACTAACCACGGATACCAAAGTCCTGAGTAACCTTCGCGATATACCTGTCTAAACAATCTATTAAGGAGCACCGGACGAACTAAAATCTATTTTGGGGAGTGACAGTAAAGATATACTTAGATATATATCTCTCTCTCTCTCTCTATATATATATATCTATATATTTATATATATCTATATATATATATATACATACTGGGACACAGTATATTATGGTATACTTATTAATAGATTTTCCAGTGTGAGAAAAATCATTTAAAAGGTAGTTAAATAGACCACATAAGACCACATAAGAATAGACAGAGCATTTAACTTTTCCATTTCGATTACTGTATAACAAAAACAAAACATTTTTCATACCTGTCTACCTTCCAGCTCTATTTGAAAATTTTTTGCAGATTCTTGAGTTACTCGACCTCCAAAGTCTAACTGGTAGACTTGTGTTGCCTCATTCCATAACGGTTGCTTGTTAGCCATTACATAGACAAATCCTTGGCTTCCCAATCTGCCATCATCTTTATCATTTGCTTTGCGACATTTAAACTCTTCCAGGTCACTAGCTGTCCTAAGATTCCTCTTGGTTTTCCATCCCTTTTTATTGCTCTGACTCTGATTCATAAGCTCATCCCCACTGATGAAAAGCTCTGGTTCGCTTTCGGAACTATCCTGAAACTCATTTGTTTTGTTTAGTTTCTTGGATTTTAGTGGGTCTTTTGGATTCTTTACCTTTTTCTTTTCTCTCCCAAGCCGGGGACTGGCAATCAGGGAATTGAAATCACCCAAAGCCCTTGTTTCCTTTTTCACCTTACCCTCAGTGATGGCCTGAACGTTTCCCTCTTCTGCTCTGCTGTCTAAACGCTTTCTGTTTTTCTTTGCAATTTTATCAGTTCTCTGAGGTACGGGACTCTCTGTTAAGGACAGGACCTCTTGGAAATTATCAGTAGTTTCTACCATGACTTCTGAGCCTATATTGCTTTGAAGCTCTGGTTGAGTGGGGGATGTGGTCATTTTCTCTGGCAACAAATGAGGTTTTTGTGGAAGAGCAGAGTGTGGGGTCTGTGCAGGTGGGCATGTATTGTATGTGTTCCATGGGTGTAGGGCTATTGCAGGAAGCTGCAAACCATTACTGCTTCCAGGATACATTGGGGGTAAGGGGCAACATGGTAGATTGGGTGGATATGCTGATTGCACTAGTATGGAGGGATCCTGTACAAACTGAGGTGGAGCTAAAGCTTCTTTTGGCGAGCAAGGTTTTTGCATCTGTTGGAGAGGAGGTGTAACATTATAATTACCATTATAAGGTATACCAACTCCATAGTTTGCTTGAAATGTAGAAATTGGACTGGTAGGTGATTTAGGAGAAATAAATGGCACACGTGACATATCTAAATGTTGGCCCTGCCCTAAGATTAGAGGAGGAGGCCTGTGGGGAATCGGCATTGTGTTATGAGCTATTCTTTCCTGTGGTACCCATATATCTTCACTTACCATTGGGTCCCATTGGTAAGGTGGAGGGCGCTTTATTGTATGCCCGGCCTCAGCAAGGTTTATATGTCGTACCGGTTTTTCTACTTGACAGTGCATGGAAACAGATTCATCTTCTGTAAAAGCAGAATTTATATAATCTGTTCTGTCTCTACAATTTTCAGGGGGACTTAAAAGACTATAGGAGGACTGTGATGCTAATGGAGCTGCACTGGCAGAGTGAACTATGACAGTACTTTGCTGTGGACCACAAGCTGTGGATAAATCTGGGCGTATATTCCCAGCACTTGTGCTACTAGTGCTGATGCTACCATTATGATTACTGATACTACTGCTCATCACTCCAGTGCCACTGCTGCATTGGCTGCATGTGTACAATGCAGGTTGGGTCCTTTGTTGGTACTGACCAGCAACAACACTGCTCTTTGACTTGGGTGGAGGTTGTAGTGTTGCCCTCTGATTATCCATCATTTGAGCCATTTTAATAGCAGCTTCACGGCTATTCCTCCGCAGAGTAGCGTGGATAAGACTGCTGTCTATTCTTTGAGCTGTGCTCCTTCCTTGAGCAAGCTGTGCTGCAATCTCAGGGTATGGTGGTGGGTCCCCAGGTGGAATTGAATACCGGGGAACAGTCAGCCTATTTAGTGTGGCACTGGTGCAAGGCTGTTTAATTTTCTTTTCTGTTGCAGAAACTCTTAAAGTTGCAGAGCTTCCTGGTCCTGGAAGGGTATACGTGTTTTGGGTACAGAGCATTCGAGTTCGTGGCCTGCATACTTCTTCAACATTGCCACTACTATCAAAGGTTGTGATCCGCTCATATCCAAGTGGAGTCTGGTAATGACCACTTGTAAAAAGGGAAAAGTCTCCTTTTTTTAGGCAGAGATCCACAGGTGGTTGTGGGATTGGTGGTGGAGGTGCTGCTGATGTTGGGGGCGCTGGAATAGTTCCCGGATATGGAGGGGGAGGATTGAGTTTATTCATTTGCATGTCTTGAACAGTTGTGAAAATCACAGCATCTCCTTCTGCAAACTGAGGAATTGGCCGTAAAGGTTTAGGCTTCTGAGAATGTTCATGGTCTCTGTCACTGTGTTCAACTGGCATCTGTACTGCACTTTGGGAAGGATGGGGCAAGGGAGGTTGGGGGGGCTGCAACAAGCGTCCCATTTCCACTCCACCAAATATCACTTGCCCTGGATTGGAATATCGATTTGTTGTTGGAAATTGAACTGCATTTTCAACTGGATGATCGGGTGGTGCAGGAGCTACCATTTGATTGGCCAACACATCTAACTGTACATTCTGATTGGCTAGCAAAGACTGAACCAAACCTATGCTTTGCGTTGGTGACATGGCTTGGGCAGAGCTATGAATTGGTGCAATGGGAATATTCACAGTGCAAGGAGGGTTATTTTCAGGAGCCCCAGATGTTCCTGTTACTGCAAGTGGAAAAAAACATTGATAACTTTTACTTCAAGTTTTGCTTTTAAATACAATGTAGAGCTTTACAATTATTTAAAAAAAAAAAAAACATTAGGCATCTAGTAAAAAACTTTTCTCACTATTCATAACAAAGATCTCATGAACCCTGAAAGTAAATATCTTACCTGGTAAGTCATCTTCATCTTCACTAAATACATTTGTATTAAATACTGGCATATTAATATAGTCCATAGAAATTTTTCGCACTTCTGGAAGATAGATAGTCATCTGTCTGGGCTGTAGGTGCAGCAAGCTTGTTTTATAAATCACTACAAAAAAGAAAAAGAAACAAACAAAAAAAGTGGGTGACATGACAATGCAGATCACAATAACAAGGCAGTTTATGCTTTAAAGAAAAAGAACATACCTGCACCAAGGTTCGCTGGTAAGAATGTTGCTAATCCAACAATTTTAAATTTGGTTCCCCATATATTGGATGTGACCTGAGCAAGATAGTTATGCTGCAAAGATTTTTGAAAGAGTTATGCTTATTATTTATACACATAATGATTTATACAGTCGCAAAACTGCGAGTCCAGAAGGGCAGGGATTATAAAAGAAGTAGAGTTTAACTCTAAAAAAAAAAGTGCTGGAATTACATACCGTTGTATACCAGCTCACTTTGAGCACTGTATATATATTTTATATAAATTCTAAAAATTGCCTTAACATAATACAATTCATACACATAAAACCAATTTCTATACAGCTCCATATAGGACATACTACTGTAATCTTCCATACATGAATTTTTCTTTATGCACAAAGAAAAATTTTACCTGTGTGATGTCTTCCAATGGAAATTCTCTACGAGTTAGGCCTGGTGACCCAATCGAAGGCTTCCTTATGGGCAATCTTGGGGACCTGGTAATCTCTTGTGCAGTTCTAGACAGCTTTGGGGATTTTCTTGCTTCTATGTTAATTCTACAGAACAAGTATTTATTAGGTGGGGCTGAACGAATAAAACAAATCAGAATTATTTCCATTGTTAAGTTGGCACATAAGTGAGTAGGCTCAGTATAATAGTGTGATTTTGTAGTTATTATAAAGGCACTAAAGATATTAGATAGGTTTAAATTAAATTAAAGTAAACACGAACGGAGGAGGATCACGAAAGGTTTAAAGGTGTACAAATTATTGTATTTTTTTTCTCTTCTTTATACAACGGATTATTTGGAAAAGCTACAGACCCCACAGTTGAAGCTTATTTATTGGAAAATTTATATCTAGTTAAAAATTGGCTATGTGTACATAGGATAGCGTTAGCAGCAAAGTCACCAACGAATGATTGTCGTATGTATGAGTCTAAATATGAATGTATGTATATTTATAGTGTTATTTATATGTATTGATATGAAATTTTTAATCTTGTATAAATATTGTAAACATATGTAAGTTGAAGAATGCTAAATGTCATATTTATGTATTATGTCTTATGAGTGTAAGAAAAAAAACCAAACAAAATAATAAAGTTGAATGAATTAAAAAAAAAAAAAGCACCAATTTACATGAATGATGAATATTCATGTAATTTTCTCCAGAACAAATCAAGGTGAATTGCAGAGTGTTCAGATCAATTTATTTGTGTTTACATATAGGAAATGTAAACATAAGGATGGCAAAACTGGACAGCTTAATTTTGCACAGCAATCCGATCTCTTATATATAATTTTTTTTTTTTACTTAGGACTGTCTCTTAACCTAATCAGTAGTTTGTATGTGAAAATAAATGGCATGCTTAATAGACTGTGGCGAGTCTGGAGGGCTGGGTGGAGCTGTTTGCAATGCATTAATAACCAAAGATCAGCACTAATACATGGGAGTGCCATGTGCAGTTGTTTTTTTTAACTTTTATTTAAACCACAGAGTCACTCAGAATTCAGTGATTACAAAAATCCAAACACTCAGTCCAGATCGCCGAAGTCCTAATATAAGTAGAGCTTGTTGGCTAAACCCCAGAGAACTTAGCTGTCAAGCGACAGCCAGAAGCTTGTCCGGACAGGAGCAGCCGATATGGAATGCAGGACCAGTACACAAATTGGAGGTCCACAATCCCCCCCAACAGGTATATTAGCACACTACAAGGTTTGGGGGAATTTATCCATCAAAGTGTTCTGCACAGATCAGAAGGAGGTAAGAATCTGGAAGGGTGAAGGGCTGAGGTACAAGTTGTTTGGGGCACCAAAAATCTAGGTCAAGTTGTGTGCAGGAGTGGTATGCCTTTATGGCAAAGCTGTGAATAAGGCTCCAGAGGGCAGTCAATTGGGTTGGGAGGGAGTGGTGTCCACCAGTGGCGTCTACAACAGAGAGTTGCCAAGATGGCTGACCTCCAAAGGCACGAGGAACAAAGATGACAGAGGGCATGTGGACCACAGCACGTGGACCAGTAGGCAGTATTCTCTAGGCATCCATCAGTAGTAAGTGCCAATGAGCGTAGCTGGAGTGAGTTCTGGAGCGCTAGCAATGTATAGGGCTGCAGTGTCAATATAGCCACTCAGGATCACACTGTTAAAGGCTCCAGCACCGAGGGTCCACAGGGCCAGCCTGGGGTCAATTTGATGGTCAGGTGATCAATTGCAAAAGCTTTGTCGATTACCTGTGACCCGGGTTCAATTGGTGATACGAGGTGGGAGCTGGAGACCCAGTTGCCACTGATCAGATTTAGGCCGCAGGATTCAATAGGGCTGCCTGAGACCATGTGGGGGGAGGCCTTTGCCCCAAGGAATCCACTGCATGTTTTAAGACAGCACTTGTTAGGCAGCGTAGGGGCAGTGTTTGACTCACGATCCAGGCCCGAGTAGTGGAGCAGGAAAGATCCAAGTCACTGATGTTGAGGGGGGTGGAGCTCAAACACTGTTTGTGTGGGTTCTGGAACCAGGGAGCCATTGTCTCGATGATCCACAAGGTCCCACAGACCAGCAAGTGTTCCAGGTAAGTTAAACAGCAACGGCACTGTAGATGGCTTCCATGATGGAGTGATTTAAGCCACTTTTAAAGCAGTTATCACCCAGAAAACAAAATGTGGCCTCACAAAAATTCCCACATGCTGTTTTAAGTGGTTAATCTGATTACTGAACTTAATGCATCCCCTGTAGTTACACCAAATATAAGTAATATAATAAGAATTATTAATCATATTTATGATTTAGTATGAAGCTGCTTAAATGTCCAACAATCAATATTCTTCAGTTGCTTGCAGAAGTCTTGCTGGCCATACACTAGTGAAATGTGAAATTGCATGACAGTTATCTTAAGATTTCCCTTTAACTCTCCAGCAGCACTCTTACAAGATGTTGCTTTTTTGAAATGGGGCAGGCACGATTCCCAATTTTAACATGCAATGTATCTTTCTGCCTCGTTACTGCATGATTGGACAAGATATTGTAAACTGGACAAAATGGTGCCATTTATTGTAAGAATTTTTTGCACCCCTATTTTAAATGGGTTAGCTTAACTGTGGGAACATCACAGAGAGAAAAAGGTCTGGCTGGAAGCCATGGAAACATGCCCAGAGACCACTGTCCTAATAGATCATTCTGAAGATCAAGCCAACGATTTGAGGCCCTAGGGGAGTGGCAAACTACACGTTGGCCAAGTCAAACGACATAATATCATCTACAGATGAGAGGCAATTGCAGGTCCCAGCTGCTGATGCTCTGGATAAAATGGACTGGTGTACTCTCTGTCTTGTGCGACCCCACACAAAGCTATTACAAGTGTTTAGCAATCGGCGCAGGGTTGCAGCTGTGATGGTAACTGGCAACATTTGAAATAAATACAATATTCAAGGGAAAACGTTAATTTTTAGACCGTTAATTCACCCAATCCAAGAAATAAATAATTTGGACCAATACGCCAAATCTTCTAGCCAGAAACTATGAAGCATTGACATAGATCAGAGATTATTGGATCTGTAAATGTAGATTTGCTGTTTTCAGACACCTAAGTAAGATCTCTGCTAAGAACTCACAACATATTTCCAATAGCCATAACCTATTCTTGCAGGGTTAAAATGTTGGCTACAATACAAAGAGCATTAGCATACCTATATTGTACATTGTAATACCAAGTTATGTCCACTTATGAGCACAATCTGTGTCACTAATCTCAAGTATGGAATAATTTTCAATCTCGTATCATTGATGTATGAATCCGACGGCAGGGAAAAATGAAGTAGAGTAGGAAAACCACTTGAACCTGATTCAGATCATCTTGAAGTACTGTGGGGTCCACAAACTATTTCAGATCATAAAGTTTGAGTGTAACACTTGGAAAGAACTGCAATGCGACATAAATCACTACTAAAGTATTGTGAACATGTTATTTTTTTTCTGCATACAGTAATAAAAATAATGTTTACATTCCTTTTATTCAAAATTTTCTGTTACATATATCATATAGATGTGCTTGCATTAATCAGAAGCTCCATTTACAGTCAACTTTACACTGTACAGCCCTGAATTTGTGCAATGAATTGCACATAGCACTATGTACATTACATGTCGTAACTGGTGGCAATGGTAAGGCACACTGCACCACCTTCCTGTCCCCATATGTACCGTATGCAACACCAATTATTATATACCTCTGGATCAGCCCTGCATGTGCCATGTTTACAATAAACCTAAACACCTAAAAGTTATTAAGCCTTTAGCTAAAATAAATGTTCAATAATTTCTTCATTTTCTCAATTAATAATTTACAAGTACAGTATTTTACCTAGGTAATTTAGGAGATTTGCTAGCTCTTGTAATCTTTGGAGATTTTTTAGCAGCCCAGTCATCACTCAATTCAATATCGCTGGAATCTGAACAATTGCAGCTGTCAATAACTGTAGAAATCAATCCATTGCTGTAGATTTCATCTGGAGGAGGGGAGGAGAGACGTCAAATACTATACTTGCAGGTACATGCTAAAGAATTAATGTATAAGAAACGGAATAAACTACGTCCTTTGAGGAATTACAGATACAGCTTTTAAAGTCACTTTTATTTTATATTTATATTTTATAGCATACTAGCTGTTATACCCGGCATTGCAAGTGTTTCATTTGAAAATAAGGTCTACTTCCTTCTTGGCCAAACTTTACCTACAATTGATCTTATATATTCAAACCACGAAATCTTTTCCCTACATCCACAAATCTGGAAAGTAACATCTAAATTGGGATGTGATGTCATCCTAATACAGTTGGTGGAAGGCCCATAATAGGTTTCCTGTGACAAAGTCCTGTACATCACACACCAGCAGGAAATCCAACAGGAACCCTAACCCAATAAACTTAAATGTCATCAGGATTATAACCAATCCTTTTACAGACCCAAGAAACTATAGATTTGACACTGTTAGCCATTTAATTTCATCCCCTTCTCACTCCCAGCTGATGGGTCTAAACTGAACATCAGGAGTGTCACTATTAATCTAAGCGACCACGAAAACTATGGATTCAACATGAATATGTTGTTTTTCATGTCTTCCCCCCACAGTATTTTTTATTATTCAGATTGTAAGTCATATGTGTACAGAGTTTGGTGTAAATTGCTCCAGGCATTTACAGCAGTCACATGAGAGTTCCATGACACTGGATCCAACAGTTTCTCAGTCTCACCCACTTCCCATCCCCACTCTCAGGGGTGCTAGTAGTGTCTTACCACCACAGTATTTTTTTTTTTTTTGACAGTGGCTTTTCCCCAACAAATCTTGGGTTTAAATGTCATTGGAACTATCACAGCGACCCTGAAAACTATGGATTTGACACAAATTTTTGGGTGCTAGGGGTGACATATCCCCATAGTATTTTTGCCAGTCATATGTGTATCAATTTTGGTGTAAATTGCCCTAGGCATTCCCAAGAAACTAACTATTTAAAGTTTCATAAAACAAATGTATTTCCTTAAACCTAATCTGAAAAAAAAGAACTTATTTTAGGCTAAAATGTCTTTAACTTCAGTTTTAGTTTTTAACTTCTGTTAATGAAGGAACCCTTTAGCTTGAAGTTTGCTAACTGAAATCCTTAACCCACAAAGGGTACCACAGTCAAAAATTAATACCAGGTATAGATTACTAATTTCAACATGGTATGATAAAAAGGTGAACATATACTAGCTCACATGAATGCCCTTCCCTCTCAACCAAATTTAAGAAGTCAGCAAGTGCCCTGATCCAGATCTGAATGTTCCTGTATATATACTTGGATTTGTAGGAAAAATTGCACTTGCAGGGCATCATATCTAAGCCCAGGGCATATCCCTGAGGAATTCACAACATAATATACATATTATGTAATTAGAAAGAACAAAAATTCAGACATGTTATTTCAGAGTGTGCAAATGTGCAATGTGTTTGTGGCACACTGTGCAGTCTATATGTGTATAATTTCACTATGCTCCTTTCGTTTCCACTAATGAAGCCGTGCTTACATTCCATTATACTGTGGCTAAATTATTTGCTTATTCCAAAAATAATTTTACACAACAGAAAACAAAATAATAGAAATACCTGTTTTTCCATCTGTTTTAGGGTCCATAATAACAAATTCCGGACGCAACTTACTAATTCTACGCCCTTTGAGAACAGGCACTAGCCCACCCAAGTACTCCAAGTATAGAGTGTAACATGGACCTCCAACCTCTGGGTCATCCTCTGTTCTCTTCATAGTGCAGTGCAACCTTTCATTTCCTGATGTCGGGTAACTGACAAAATCTCGCATGTTATTGGGGTCAGGTATAGGAGGCTAGATGGGACATAAATAGTTATACATAAGATTTTTAAAATGTATTTGTTTTAGCGCGACATACAGTGACGATTATTCTTGTGTTGTATTAATTAGCCATTTTAATTAATACATTGTATATTATTATACACTATATTCAATAACAAATCTAATCTTTTTTTTTTTAATTGTTGTCAATTACAGAGGTAAATATTGTTAGTGGTTACCTTAATGGTAGGTATAAAGGCCATGTTGAGGTAAGAGCAGAGACGTGGAGGCATGGTCAGTTTGCTAATGTCTTTATCATCATGGAGGTTGCTGGCAATTGCTTGCTGGCAAAGAAGCTGCAAACTAGCAACTTTGTGTTCCACACGGACAACATAGAGAGCTGGACCAGAGGCCAGAAAGAGGCGAGAATCTCTGTGGCCCCAACAAATGGAAGTGATTGGGCGCTGCAGAAAAAAACAAAAACTAATAGTTGGATAGTTAGGAAGTACATGTGTACATTAAAATACAACAGAAACATATGATTCAGCATGTAATTCAAATAATTATATGTACATTATTACCTGCTGTGTGATTTTTAATGAATGTAAACTGTTTAATATGAGTTTTCAGTACTAATTACACTGGTCATCAATTTTTGATTTTTTGTTCATATAAGTGTATTGCATTGTTTTATCTGTGTTGAATCAAGTGTTTTCCAATGGCTCTATCATACAAGGATTTTAAATGAGACCCAATTCAAATTTACAAAATTAGGTTTACTAACAGGCATGGTTGACAGGCATGGTAAACAGGCGGGACTGCTCCCCATGCTTATCACTGACTGCCCAAGTTTAGCTGATATGTAGTCCAGGGTCTAAATTCACTAAGCGGAGAGTTTGCTGGAGAATTTGAAAGGTGGTGAAGTTGCCCATAGCAACCAATCAGATTCAAGCTCTCAGTTTCATTTTGCATACTGGAGAATGTGAGCTCGAATCTGATTGGTTGCTATGGGCAACTTCACCACCTTTCAAATTCTCCAGCAAACTCTCCGCTTAGTGAATTTAGGCCCAGGTGTAAGTCAAGGTAGTAGATCATTATTGACCGCATGTCAAACTCCATTGCCTTGTTAGACTTTAAGAGATTGTCCACCAGCTCTTTGTAGTTGTCTGCCATATGGTTCTCTAGGAAAATCGTGCAAAATCCATGCTCCATTTCGGCAGGATTTAGCGGGCAATCATCATTTATCTGATGGACTACAAAGTAGCTTTTCCTCACTGACCCTCTGGAATTTCATCCACTTTAAACCATTATTCCTTTACACAGTCCAAGTGCTCCAGTGGTCCCTAACTACTAACTATTCCAGACCCAAGCCTGTTGCTTGGGCAACTAGTCGACCATCAACAGCAGCGTCGGACTGGCCCACCAGAGAACAGGATAATCCTCCGGTGGGCCCCAAGACCTAGCATTATTTCTTTAAAACTGAGGGCTAGCCCCAAAAACGATTTCCTCTGGTGGGCCCAAGGTACTCCAGTCCGACACTGATCAAGAGCCACTACTCAGAAACACTTATCAGGGGAGCACGGTGTTTATTAGCCCCACACTCATCATACTAGTTTCTCTGCAGCACTAATAGTGTGTGTGTGTGTGGCCATCATGAGGATGAAGCAGAGGCAGTGAATTAAGGAAATTAAGGGATTCCTGCTCCGGACTGGAAAAATCATAATCCTTAAGGAAAAGATTATGGAACCAAGAGGGATCAGCCACCCTATCCAGAAATACCAACAGGCAATTTTTAAACAAAATGTATTTTGAATATATTGGTATATATTTGTTTCATACCTGCACTGGGGTTTCCAGAGTGTAGATATGTTCTCCATGGACATTGTAGAACTTGATGAGGGCACTCTTCATGGTCTGTGCACTAGCAAGTTCAGGCATGTTTAACATATTCTGTTTCTCCATCCCTGCAACAGCCAGCAAATCTCCTTGAGTGCACCACTGAACGACTACATCTGAAAACAAACAAAATGCACACTAAAACATATACCGCAAAATAATGCAAAATTAATTTATGTATGTAACTTAACTTTGCGGACTATTTAGTAACAAGAACAGTACTTGAAAATTGGTTTCAGAGAGTCTGGAACTGTCACAAAAAGAAGAAAAGGATGCAGTTTTATCCCACAAGCCAAAATTTACTAAGTAGGGAGACTGAAAAGTGGGACTGTTGCCCATAGCAACCAGAGTAATTTTACATACTGGACAATGTGAGCTCAAATCTGATTGGTTGCTATGGGCACTTTTCAATCTCCCTGCTTTTGCAGTCTTTTGCAATTATTAGGCTTGGATTAAGGAATTTAAAAGCAGGCTGGGAAGCAAAATACTGTCAGAAGTGTGCACATGTAAAATATAGCCCTTTTGGGAAACTGTGTGTCCAGAAACCCAGTGACTACTAATACATGCATTGATGGATTATAGACTTACTAGTTTAAATACAGCAAAATACAATAAATGATCTGTTGATATAATTCTCATTATTTAAAAGAAATTTTTGCCAGTTGATATGTACTATAGAATATGCTTGCATTGTACGAATATATTTTAATAACCCCCCCACCACAAAACATATTTAGCTCCATAATAGATTTCAAAACCATGTTTTTCATCAATTGATTAGGGAAGTATTATTATATAATAAAAAAATATATATTTGCACATATAGAGGAATATAGTACATATTCTTAGAGACAAATCTCGGTGACTAAAAAAGTTTAGTTTTGGGGGGTTAGAAATTTTGCCAGATATCCATGTTAAGAACCAAAGCAACTTTTGTACTAGAAATGTATATAGTTTTGCCATTTAACAAACCTGATGTCAAAATTGCACAGAAAGTAACGTCATGTACCAAACAAGAATACTAACTACTGTATAGTATCTTCTAATATACAAACACACACCAATATATTATTTGTCTTTAGTGCTGTATGAACAAAAATCTATACCTAAAACTGCAGTACAACTGCAACCAGTTTAATACATTATTAACTGTACTGTCTTATTACTATATACAATTTTATGTTAAAAAACAGATCCAAATGTGAAACAACAGTTATGCCTAATTACCTTTCAACCCTGAGCGAATGATGACTGGTGACAAGTCATCATAGTTATTCATCAAACTGATATCTCCTGAAGTAAATCCAACTGTGAGCAGTGGTTTGATGTTTTCCATTGGTATAGGATATGCAGCAGGGCCATCTTCAGTTATTATACAATGGAAAGTAATAAAAAGAGAAACACAACTACGTTAAATTAAATAACAATATTTATTAAGCAGCACTAAACATTTAATAGTCTGCCCATGGCCTTTGCATCTGATTAACTACTGACAGTATGCTCTATACACCCTGAAGGGACAGATGGTTGAAGCAGTGCAAGGGAAAAAGAAAAAAAAAAAAAGTATAAAATACAGGTGCCATTATGCTCTGTCCCGGTACTTCTGCTGTGTGCTCAATTACCACGATAGAGAATAGTGGTGGCTTGTTTTGCTCTGTCCCAAAATGCAGATTTGTCATTTTTATTTAAGTAGTTGGGAAAAGTGCTGGTATGGTATATCACCATATTTATTTAAGTAGGTGGGAGAAGGTATGGTATATCACCATACACAAGACTGTGGCTAAACAAACTTGCTTACAAAATACTGCTGCTAGTAACTAAGCACAGGAATCTACTGGATCACAATTAAATTAATATGGTTAAAAAGTCTGCCCTATGTGAATCTGCTAAGGGGATTTCCCAATCCCCAAGTGAGGGCTAAATATAATTGATAATTGTCAGTCCAGTGCTCTCCTTTTTCTTTTTTATAACCCCACTTCGAGCCCTGATAAGCTTTATGAATTCATTTTGAGGGTTTTTATTTTAAGATTATATTATAGGTTATCATTCCCTGGAGAGAATTAAACATATTTATTGACATTTTCATTTAGGGACACTTTCTAGAACAGGCCAAATACAGAAAAACCACTAACAATGGCAAATGCTGGTAGGAAAAAAATTTACACATGCATAGATAAAGAAAAAAATGCATTATTTGCTATATTACAGATCAGTGGTTGAAGTAGAAATTTAGATGTGGTGGTATGGACATTTAGTGGTGACCTGAAATTATGCAAAATTACAGAATGGAAACGAAAGTAGAAGTGACGGGATGAACGTATATACACCCCCAATATGAACCCTATTGCAGATTCATTAGACAAAGTTAAAAATACAGATTTTCATTATTTTCTGGGTTAGTTGGAAGTGCTAGCTCAGTAAGGTTTTACCTTGTGGTGGGGAATAGTCATCGGAGTCTGTGTCACTCTCACTACTATCCTCTACTAAAAAACTGGGGTAATTCCATGACATATTTACAATACCATCCATTTCATGTAAGAGAACATGTGCCAACATCCTGCCATGGCAGTCCATAACAATAACTTGACCATCAGCAGTGCCAAACAGCACCTATAAAAGGAAATTAAAAAGGTTATGTTTGATGTTTATTTTCAATGTTTTTAATGCATATGATAAGAAGTGCAACTTTTCCATCAAGCATTAATCAAGTAACTATTTAAATCAAAATGTAAAAAAAAAATGACAACTTTTGTTTAGAAAGTTGTCCCTGGTAAATTTGAAAGTAAAACATGCAGTAGAGTAATCCAAAGACTTGTAGCAAGAATGAAAGACCATTACAAAAAATGTGCTTGACATTCAGATTCTGATGATGATGGAAATCTTAATTCAAGAAGCGAAGGTCCAACTACTTATGGAAATTAAAATGAATCTGTAGCTGAATGAATTAATGAAACCAGGGTTTTACAATTTAAATCAAGCAATTAAGCCATGAGTTAAACCAAAAGCTACAATCCAAGGTTGTATGATTTAAATCAGCGGTTCTCTAACTTCTTTTTAGGTTTATACGACTTACTCCCTATAGAATCGGTTTATTTACCACTGACTAATCCTATTCTATCCCTCTTCCTTCCTTCACTATAATCCTACTATTAGCATATCAAATCCTTAGCATTTTCATCACGTTAAAAATATTAATATTTCTGGATGTTGTGGAAGGGGACGGTGACGGCTAAGCCAGGACTGTAATATAGCTTTTTGGCTGTCACATAGCCATAGTAGTAGCATGCTATATGTTTGGGAGACACTCAGCCCTGCAGGAAGAGAAATGCAAACCCCTGAGACAGAGGCAATTATGAAACCATGGTGCACTCGACAAAACATTTGACAGCAAGCAAAAAGCATCTGAGCAATTGACAACACCACAGACAGTCAAACATGTCCACTCCCGGAGTGTCACTCATGGTAATTAATAGTAGATGATACAGCATCGCAATAAGTTAAGAAACATATCCAAGTAGGGAAGGAAGAAGGGTGTATCTGAATCTGAAAAAATTTGAGTAAATTTAGAATATCCCCACAGGTAATCGGGGAGAGTATACCTGCCCATCTAGCACCCCATAGCCAGTGGAACAGAGAAAGTTGTTNTAATTTTAGGTGCAACCATGAGAAGTACATCCCCTGAGAAGAATGGCAAGTTGGTTTGAAAGGTCTTGAGGAGATAGATGTCTGAGGACCAAAAGGGCACAATGTTGGGCTTGGAAATAGACAATTTCATGATTGAAGAGAAAATAGAATTTCATAAAAACCTCACTAAAATGACGTGACCACCCTCACTGTGACGAATAATATCACCAATAGAGAAAAGGGAATTATGGGCAATAAGAAGCAGCTGATGACACAGGGTATGCCAGACCTTCCAGGTGGACCACAACAGTGGAGTCTCTCTAAGTTCCAGGGTGATCTCCTGTTCATGGCAATGAAGGAAACTAGTGAGGCCAAAATTGGGTACAAAGCCAGATTCCATGGTGGTGTTGGCATCGGTCCAACCAATTGTTAAATGTACCAGAGAATGGATGCATTGTTATAATCAACAATATTAAAGAAATTAATTCCACCATAGAACCAACCAGATTCAAGCTCACATTCTCCAATATGTAAAATAAAACAAAGAACTTGAATCTGAATGGTTGCTATGGACAACATCGCCACTTTTCAACCTTACTGCTAAGTAATTTTAGGCCTTAGTCTCATTTTCTCTTTTATGTATGTATACAAATGATTCAGATATTGTTGGGTAATATTATGTTTACATCATGGAATGTTGTCTGATAAAAAGCCAACTGACACAGGCCAGGCATAAGTCCATGGCCTCCTTTAGGGTCTTGTTTTGCACCAAATATTCCTCAGATCTTAATGACTACAATATACTATAATTATTGTTAACTGAGTGGATGAAAAATTGAGCTTACATTTTATCATTCTGATAAGGTAAACGAAGATCAAATATATACTATTGAACCAATTTTCCAATAATTTGCTAAAAATTAAATGTAAAAATAAATATTAATGGATATTACTGTAACCAATGATGATAGGAGTAGATAAAAATAAAAAGTAGCCATAGCTTGGTTTGCGAATGGTCATGGTCTGAGGTGGCTGGATTTGGAAGCTTCAGGTTGTGGCATGACCCTGGGACTGTCTGCTACCAAATGCTAGGAACTGGTCACATCTCATGCTGTGGTGCCATTTACCACCGGGTCTGGGACTACCATCACTTTCTCTTCACACCTTTTCACTGTAGGTATCCGTGTATGAAAGGATTTTGTGGGAGAACAGGTGTGCTTTCCCCTAGCTATGGACTATTGGTGATCAGGTTTTTAAGTATCTGCAGATAGGCCACTTTGTCTCCTCCTATCCCCTATCCCTGTGTCCCACTCTCATAAGCTAATTCCCTGTACAAAAAGGTGCCCGAGTCAGACACCTGGGAGACCCACCGCAGGAGGATGCATGGGGCCAGATTCGGGGGAAGACTCCTCAAATCCTCATCTCTACTAGTACTAGAAAATATTNATAAAATCTATTGTAAGTGGCAAGGCCGGACTGGCAGCCTTGGCTGTGATTCTGCAAGTATTATCTATCAGCAGACAACATCCAGAGATAGACTGTCTGCTGTCTGTTGATAGATGTGTTCTTATAGTCTACAAGGCATAACATAAATCAAATTATGTTAGACACTCAAAAAGTCAAAACATATATATATATATATATATATATATATATATATATATATATATATATATTTATATAAGTGTATATGACTAAAATCTCTGCCATTTTATTTTAAATATAAAGTAGCATAGTTAGTCACTGGCTAATGGCAAAAGTACTGAGGATTCTTTTTGTTTCTGTGTAAAATCCCCTTTTTCCTTTTTAACACCTGCATTGTATAAGCTTACAGACTCCATTTTGTGTATTTTTGTATAAAGCCTGTCTGAGATCTCAGCTTAGTGAGATCACAGTTCACTTGCCCTTAAAATATACAATATAATTTATATACATGATATAATCTACCTCCATATTACTATAGATCACAAAGTAAAACACTGCATATCTACTTATAATTTAATGTTTTTTGCTTCCAGTAGCATTATTTCATATAGTGAAAAAACACATCCACTATATGTATTTTAATATAACCATTGTTTCGTGTAAAATTGCTATACTTAAATAACATGCAAATACTTCAATACCTGTTGATCATCTGGGGTCCAAATTCCACAGGTGATTTGGCTTTCTAGGTTTATCTCAGATGACCAGTGTCGTTGCCCACTAACTGAGCCGACAAGTACAAATCCATCACGGTATGATATCAAAGCTTGAGTTCCATCGTGACTCCAAGTAAAGTCACTCACCTGTTGGTGACAAAATAAAAACTATTAGTTTTAGTATTAGTAGTTTAGTAATTAGTATAAATAAATAGCCTCTGGGGAAGAAAAAAGAAGCAGAATCTCTAGCGCCATCTACTGGTATAGGCGCTCCTCTAGTCACATCCGACCCACAAAGGAGCCTTTGCAACATGACTGGGGATAAATGCCAAGCCAGAAACTCCTCCTTAAGGAGGAGTAGCCCATCTACANACAGCTGTTTCGGGGTGATTNCCCCTCATCAGTGTAGAGTAGGGATCTGGCTGGCTAATGAGAGACCTACTGTGTCAGTGAACGGGGGAAAGCATTGACTCTCCTTAAGGAGAATGCTTACCCCCGTTCATACCCCGTTCACATAAACTACCCTGGTAAATATGTTTTTAACGAGCAGGGTTTTCAGCTGTGGATCTGAATTACCCTGATAATGAACCCTGTTCACAGAGCTGAATTACCCTGGTAATTCACAAACTACCCTGGTAATTCACAAACTACCCTGGTAATTCACAAACTACCCTGGTAATTCACAAACTACCCTGGTAATTCACAATTTACACCGTTCACAATAAACCAGTGTAGTTAGTAATAATTTTAGCGCCGTTCACAATATGCACACTACCCTGGTAGTTCAGTAACCTGGGAAACTCACTGAATTACCTGGGTAATAGACTTTTTTTGTGAACGGGGTATATCTGACACAGTAATTAGTATAGTAACACAGATGTCTCAGAGGCAGCACTGATGCAGTACTAAGGTTGGAATTTCAAACAAGTTTCCAGACAAGATCTTATCTATGTGGAGTTTGTATGTATTTCCTTCAGGTACTCCAGCTTCCTTCCACACCCCAAAAACAAACATACTAGTAGGTTAATTGCCAGCTGACTAAACTGTCCCAAATGTATGTGTATGTGTAATTGCTCTTATGTATCAAAACCCTAATCTGCTTTAAAATGTAAGATAACCTCTTCCCCACCCATTCTGTCTGTTATTCCCCATTGTATGGCGCTGCGGACATTTTGCGGCACCTAATAAATAAGTCTTAATAATAATAATACATTTCCAAATTTTTTTTCCAAAAAGGAAAAAAACTAAGTACAGAAATATTAAAATATATGCAACTACTACATGAGGGCTGTCCTCATCTATTATGGTTTGTGAGATGATGGTGGAAAACCAAAAAGTGTTTTACCTGCATACAATAAAATAAATTAATGAGTGAATAAAATTTGCATCCCTCACATTAGAATTTGGATTTTTACTCTTGCACGTAAAAAAGGTGTAAGTGTAACTCAGAACCAGAACACATATGCAGATAAGCATAAGTGTAAATGGAGATAGTAGAAAGTCACTATATTCTAGTACCCTGTTTACACATATCTGCATATGTATGCCGGTTTACTTACAAACTTTGTTATATAACTGTGCAGGGTTTTTTTTTTTATACAGGAACAGTATTTTATGTACTGTATATACTCCAGTATCAGTCTACCCAAATATAAGCAGAGGTACCTAATATCACTTAAAAAAAAACTGGGATAACTTATTGACTCGAGTATAAGCCCCCCCAGTATTTCTGTCTGTTACCCCTGTGAAAGGCTCATGTCACTAATGGATCACTGCATTGTCTCTATGTCTCTTTTGTTCCCCTTAATCCTGCATGGGCAGGGTTAATATAAGGCATATAAGGCAATGCACCTGTGTCATGCTGTAACCCATACAGCACACTATCATGCCTGTGTCAGCGCTGTGGGCTTAGTGTGCTGGGTGAGTGGCATGCTGCCTGCCAGTGTCATGCTCTTCCCCTCCTTTACCTTAGCTACATCTTAGATGTGAGCAATATGTGCAGCTGCCACAAATAAGAAGGCTGTAAGCCAGACCATGGCAGCTGCGTTCTGAGTGACTGATCTGGCTTTAAAACAACAGCAGTGGAGGAAATGAGGTTACATAGAGCGAGCTGACCGATGTGATCGGGATTCGGCTATGTGGATTGATAACTGGAACACAGATTATATAGATCAGGGTTGCCTACTTTTGCTAATGGGTTTCAGGGAGATTTTGAAAAGCGCTGCACAAAAGGGGAGCGACTTGTGCCCCCAAAGGGGTGTGTCCTGTGGATAGCTCCACCCATGGGTGTGTCTAGCTCTGCCATGAGAACTATTTCACAATAAAAATAGCTGAATCAGTATTTATTGTTTCNTAAATTGTCAGTAAATAATCACTGTCACTATTTATTGTGAATAGATGTAAATAGGAGAACCAGTAACCTCATTATCTTTATAGAAATAGGACACAATGTGTGATTTCTATCATCATAACACAATGTGTGATTTCTATCATCATAACACAATGTGTGATTTCTATCATCATAACACAATGTGTGATTTCTATCATCATAACACAATGTGTGATTTCTATCATCATAACACAATGTGTGATTTCTATCATCATAACACAATGTGTGATTTCTATCATCATAACACAATGTGTGATTTCTATCATCATAACACAATGTGTGATTTCTATCATCATAACACAATGTGTGATTTCTATCATCATAACACAATGTGTGATCTCTATCATCATAACACAATGTGTGATCTCTATCATCATAACACAATGTCTTCTTCATCTGAATGAGCATCAGGGAGATTATCCAGCACTTCAGGGAGTCAGGGAGATTATCCAGCACTTCAGGGAGTCTGCCTGATATTCCGGGAGAGTTGGCAACCATGATATAGATCATATCATATAATGTGATATAGGACACAGTGCAGGACATGGTTATATAACGCAGAATGGCATTGTGTAACTGGGAAGCCTACTGTGGAGAGGTTTGTGCAGCAATTAAAGAGAGGGTTTTTTTTTATTTTACCAAGACTGGTGGAATAAAAGCTAGAGAAATTTTGATATGTGAAGAAATAAAGGGGAGGGGAGTTTTAAATTCAGTAAAGGGTACTTTTAAGTAAAACTAATGACCACCCACATAGCTGTGACACCCATTCAGCATTTCCCACCACAGGATTGCAGACCGTACCTCAGGGGCCCCACTTAAGCATCTAACCCCCTCTTAGCTCCTTGCATATATCTACAAACTTGCTAAAGAGCACTTCCATAGCCTATGTTCATCTTTGTTGCTTTGCTCAGTCTACCTCAAAGTATCTAGGTTCTGGCCAACCCAAAGCTACTCCAACTGGTCCCAGGTCTGGGGAAATGTTTGCATCATAGAATGTAAGGAGGCATTTTTTTGCACCTGACATTTCTATATAACCGGATTCGTCGCCATTATCCCAGAGTTGGAGTTATGGTTTGGTGTGTCAACAGGGTGGATCAATGTACACAAGGAAGATCTGCTACTGGGAATTCAAGATGATGCTCTTCAATCCCTTGTTTGTACCATACTTCATCCAGAAGGAATCTTTCAAAAGTAAATTACAGCAGTTCTGGCAATCTTATTACAAATGTTTAAAATTGTAAGAGGCTCTTTCATTTTATTAGATGGAATTTTGTGATCTGCATACAATCTGAATAATAAAGATGACATAACTGTGGCGTTTACATGTTTTTGTGTTCAACTGCTCATGTGTACTGTTGTAACACTATACCTGAAACCTTTATATTGTGTTGTAATTTGTAGAGTGTCCAATATTCAACTTAAGATAAAAGAGAAAAAGAAAAATATTTTTCTGCAACTATTTCTTTATTTAATAATAAAATTAAAATAAATAGAAAAAATAATGGATTAAAAAATTTCAAGGGTTTGTGTGATTTGAATGGGGATCTATAGACTTTAATAGCAGATGTCATGAACAATTGTTAAATGAAAACTATTCAAAAGTTGTACTTAAAATAAAAAATTAGAGTGGTAAAATTAGAGTTGTTTATTAGGTTTAGGGTTATATCTGTTTTTGGCTTATCTCTTCTGATACATCCATTTGCTATGCTTTGAGAACCTTGGTTGACTCGCGTAAGGTCATACCCAGGATGCTGTAAGGAACGGTGGGGTGCACAGCTGGGACCAGTGTCCCAGGCATGGCAACAGCAGGGGCCCGACACCAGCAGCATGAATTCTCAGTGAGGACTGAGGAGTCATGCCACCAGCGCCGTACATCGGCAGCAGAGGGAATTCCTCATGAACTTATGCTGCAGGCGCCAGGCCCCAGCTCTTTCTGGGCTGTTGCCCGGGCAAAGGGAGGGGCCCAGAGAGGAAGAGGACAGTCCCATGACCCACTATTTGTGATGGCGGCCTTGTTCATACCTCTGCTCACAACTCTAGCTGTCGTTTGTCAAGTCTCTTTTACTGACCACTTTGTACAATGAACGACGAGATACATTACTTCATATTGAACTAGGTGTGGAGTGCAAACAAACACAGGCTAATATTATATAAGTGTTTAGGTCCATGGAGTGGTTTCTACTGTGCATCACCATTATGTGATAGTTGGTAAAATTTGTTACTTGATATGTTTACTTTTGTTCTACTGGCTGGAATGGAGAGGAATGGAAGGCGTGACCTCAGAACTGGAACGTACGTCATAGATTATTCTGGATGGTTTTTCCGTACCAAAAAGGTAATGGTCCAGCACCTTTTTTGGTACGGATTCTCACAACTACTCTGTTGCTTTTCATGCAGCTGCAAATGTATAGGCTTGTTATTATTCCTGTATACTGGTATGCTTTGGTTTTGTGTCAGTGTCAGCCTTGTTGTGATTTCACAATAAAGAGGTTTAAAACAAAAAAAAGCAAAAAGACCATTAAGGGGGGGACGTGGCTTGGGCTTCATGGCAGCAGGACACGGTTCCCTCTAGCTCCCGACCCCGCCTCTGTCTGCTCAGTTTTGGCAGCAACTGCTCCTGGTCTTCTGCCCTGAGGCTGTGTCTGCTCGCCGGGACATTCCCCAAGCACCTGGGATGATGGCCATGCACCCTGCAGACCTTTGCAGCTTCCCCGTTGCTGCGAGTTCCACAAACCGCCGGACCTGCTCCCCGGCGTCCTCCCATGCTACCCCTCCTGCCAAGTGCTCACGGCCTCCACCGATCAGGGCCCTGAGACTGCCCTGCAGTACTCCGGCTTTCACACCCTGGGCGCTGCCTGCTCCAAGTTTCTTCAAGTCTGCCTTCTGAGTCACGAGGCTGTCTCCCCAGCCCCCCCCCCCGACGCCATCTTTGTCATCCTGTTCAGGCTTGTGAAGCTGCTGTCCCACTGTACTGCTATAGACCCCCTGGGTGGCTCTCCTGGGACAGCCACCTCGGAGACAGCCACCAGGACCAAGACCTTACTGTGGCCCTGCCCAGATTCTGGGTATGGCTCTCGCCTAACTGGACTGATCATGATGCCCGTGCCTAATAGGGGGAATGTAGCTCCATGCATCAAGCCTGTAACGCACCTGTAACTATCCTTGGGATCTCTGCTGCCACCCGAGGCCTGCTTCTACCGTCCGCTACATCAGATGGGGAAAAGATGTGCCACCACTAAGGGCTCAACAAGAAGCAAGTCATATGTCTCACAACCTGACCTTTACCACTTTCTCTTCACGCAATCCAGCACTGCATTGCCACTGCGTCCTCTCCGCCAACCCTTCCACCTCCCCCCCGAGATGGCTGACGATCCCGGTTCTTCTCAATCAGCTGCCTCCCCTGTGCTGCCCGGAGATGCCCTTTCTGAAATTCTGCGGCCTTTGGAATCCCTTCCTACTAAACAAGACCTTTATGCCCTAGAACAAAGACTGCTAGACAAGCTGCAGTCACAGATTAGCTCAGTCAGCACTGATCTCTCCGTGATACCTTCCATGTACGTCAGAATGACTTCTGGGCTTACTTACAGCCACGCCACTATGTGCAACTGTCTAGCCATAAGTCGCATATGTGTCATCCTCTCCTCCATTTTGAGACTTTGTGTATGGCAGACGACACACCCTCTCACCACATTTCATTTTTGTACAATCTTTTGATTGGGGCCCTATTGGAAATCCCCACTGCCCCCCACCTTAGAGGACTGGTTTCAACATATAGACTATTATATGTCCATGGAAAAGACTTTATTCACGTCACCTAAACAAGGTCCAGAATTTACAGCCACCTAGTTAACATGGCTGGAATTCAGATCCTCTCCCTCTTGGTAGAGCCTGCCGACTACCGAGCTCAACTCCCTAGCTCTGGTGTGATCAGTGTTCCTTGTGACTCTTAATATTGTTGCTTAATTTTGCTGGTGATTAGTTCCCCCCCCCTTCCCCCGCTTCTCCCTTTTTCTTATGTTGTTTGTCACTTTTACACTCCTTGTCTGGTTGCCCCAGCACACTTTATTGTTTGTATATTGGCCACCTGATGGCCTCCCAACATCACATGCTTTTCCTTCGGTGTGCTTTTCCTGATTCCTATATTGACTTCTTGTGCAAAGCTCACCATATTTTGTCCTCTGTATGCCATGCATGTGATAGTGATTGCCATTGTTTATTGGTGTATACTGTTTAGGTTGCCGAACTTTAAATAAAGAATTTATATATATATATATATATATATATATATATATATATATATATATATATATAAATTAAATGAAAGAAAGCCAGATATTTTATTACAAATTTACACATGTGCTGATGTTAAATTATCCTTAATCAATTTAACCTTAGTTTAAAATGGTTATTTATATCTTCTTATAAGATATGGAAGATAAGAGATAATCAAGATAATCAAGTTTATGCTGCAATTATTACTGCAGACAGAATATAAGAATCTGCATATTAGTACTATAATAATATTGCAGTTATATCTTCCACAAACATGTTTACCTGAAAATATCATATACTGTACATGCACTACACTTTTACAACAAATTTACAACCAACCTGTGCTCCCCGATCATTAACAAGTTCTACAGACCATCTGCCTTCATATTGGATCCACACAAATATTCCTCCATCTGCATCACAGGTTGCCAACTTTTGAAAAGGTTCATTCCATCTTACTAGCACCACCTGAAAAACACAAACAAGATCAGTCAACATTTTTTAGAAATGAATGAGCAAAGAACTTCATGCACACATTGTTATTTTAAAGGTATGATGAATATAAAATAGATTGGAACACAAGTGTTTTTATATACATTCACTATAAATGAACCTCACTTGACTCCCTTAGAAAAGCCTTCTGCAATGTATATATTATGGGGACCAGAAAGTCTGGTTTCAGAAACGTGCACAATTTCTCTATATTAAAAGTAGAACCTATTGGATACATTTTCATGCACATTTTCAATAAAAAAAACACAGTCCTCACACTCTAAAAATGTTGAGGGGGATAAAGTGCTGCTGCACCTAAGACACTGACTGGCTGGCAAGGTGTACATGCCATTTTACCAGGATTTAAATTAGATTTAATAAAAAAAAATTGTAACTCTACCAAGCGATTACATAATCATAAGACATTCTTATAAACACAATTATTATTATTATTATTCAAGGCACCCCTAAGACAAAGGTTTTGTCAAATAACATTCTGCATCATGGCACCCCAGGGAGCCTAGGCACAAAGTTTGGGTACCTCTGACAAATGAGAATGGTGATTGATACATTAGAGATGATACAATAGACCATCAAGGTTGTATGGTTAAAGTGCTCTGTATGATCCAGTCACACTCCAGTGTTAACAGAACTCAATATAATTATAGTATGTAAAGAAACAAGTCTAAGTTTGTGTTGTTTT
>JABWIB010001838.1:19824-35132 GCA_016617825.1 Platyplectrum ornatum | reverse complement strand
ACATCCCAAATTATAGCGACACTCTAAAAACAGTCCCTTATAGGTGCTGCTGCAGTAGTAATGTTGGGGTAGTACTCCTGCCACACACGTTCCCACCAACGCGTTTTGACCCCAACATGCGTCTTTCTCAAGACCTTGGCGCCGGTGGAGACGAATCCTGAATCGGTCCATCTCGGTTACCCTCGGGGAGTGACATAAGAGAGGTGCCATACACGTGGAGCAGACAGGGGGGATTCGGATCCCGCTGTCTTATTAAATATTGAGAGCCTGAATGAAATACAAGAGAATCAAAATGTGAGTAGGTCTAGATATAGACCAAAAAAAGCTTACACAAAACCGGCTTCACTATCTGTTATTTCTTTCTTCTCCGAGAGACACTTTAACCTGCGGAGGGTTGTATAGAGAAGAAAAGGAACTTTATTGAACTGTGTGGATAAGGACTATCTTTGAAAAGCTGTACAACATATAAGTTGCAGAAGTGGCGCTGTGGTCAATCTTATACATTTTCTTATTTTATTGTTTTGTTTAATTTAGTTTGATCCCAGAAATAAGTAGAAATTTGTGATGTATGTTGTGCACAACCAATATGTAAAGTATTTTTTGTGATTGTACATTTGATCCAGCTACAATTTCACGTCCATGCCGGGGTTACAATTAGTAACCCCAGTTAATAAATCCTTTTATAAAAATTGGTGTGATCATTCTTGTGTGAAGTAAAATCTAAGTAAATTTGTTTTAAGATTATCTTCCTTGGGGTGAGAGGTTCCCATCCCGTCCCACCAGGTGAGGACGAGGTAATAGTGGGGTAACTCAATTATGTCTTCCTAAGGTCACAATCCAGATCACCCCGTACCACCAAGGGTGTCACATTTCTCCCCTCTCTCCATGTCGAGACAATCCTCAGGCTCCTGAGGTCTTATTCACCAGCCCCCCAGATTGTAAAAATGGACATAACTGCAGACATATGCAGGTCATGTTCCCTAGTGGCAGTGCCTGGAGTATTGTAACACAGAGAAGACACAGGGATATTGAATGCGGAAAGTACAAGCCTAAAGGCAAAGCCACAAAGGTATCACTGGGGGTTGAAGCAACGGAGATTAGAGGCATAGGAATGGTAACAACAGAAGCACTGCACAGGGATGCCGAAGGTTGGGGGAATGGAGGAGGCTGGAGCTACGGAAACTGCAATGGGAAGTAGGAGGCTGGAACTGCGGAAACTACACAGGAATGGAGGAGGCTGGAGCTGCGGACACTGCACAGCAATGGAGGAAGCTGGAGCTGCAGAAACTGCAATGGGAAGTAGGAGGCTGGAGCTGTGGAGGTGGCACAGCAATGCTGGAGGCTACTGTGGAGGAGATTGCACAAGAATTCTGAAAGCAAAAGCAGTGAAGACAAGATAAGTATATAGTATGCTGGCACACGGCATACTGTATACTTTAAAAGTATGGTCCAGCGATTGGCCAATCTGCTACTAATTTGTCAGAAACAACAACACTTATTAATAGTGATTGTGTCTTAGACGTTAGAAGTTGGAGATCACTGTAATTCATTGGTGTCACTTGTTATTTTATATTACAATATTTGATATTACAACTGTATATGTTTGACAACTTCTTCTAAAATGTGCAATACGATATGAACAGAGATGGATTAATAGGGGGAATAGTGCAAGTGCTCCGGGCCTCCCTCTCTCTATCGAGGGAGCGGGGGCCCTGACAGACTGGGGCACCCTGGCCTTAAGTGTCCTGGACCACCCCGATACCTTAATCTGGCTCTAGATATGATGTAATAAAGATTCATATAGGAAAAGGGTTAAGTTTGGGTTAACTATTCCCCAATGATGTCACTTAAATGAACAAAGCAGGAGCCTTAAACACAGAAACAAATAGAATGTGATGCCAGATAAGATCCATTTAGCCTATTCAGTCAGCCCATTTTTTAATCCACACTGATCTTAGATTTGATTTGATCCATAATTTAGGTTACATGTGAACATATACTTGTATTTATCCCAAGAATGTTTCAATTGTTCTACTCTTTAGCCTCTGCCACCCCAGATGGGAGGCTATTCCACGTATTTATCCTTAGATGTAGTGTAACTACCATGGGGACTGGGAGGGTGGCTGTCTAATTCCTCCCTTACCACTGGGCCTTCTAGGAGCCACACCTCCTGCAACTACAGTAATTATGGATCTAGTATCACATACACCACTGAATAACATAATAACATGGTCTAATAAAGTAGTGTAAATAGTCTGCCAGCATACATATTACTTGCCATTAATATATTGATACTGTCCTATCAATATATCATTCTCTATTTAGTATTATTATCATGCAGCTTTCCCTTGGTTCTCTTACTAAGTGGCCAAAAAGGGTAATTATTTTGAGCTTGGGAAATTAATTCAAATATACTCTGTTTGGAACTCAACTTTTACTCCTACTCAACTATTGATTGAGCTAAAGAGAGATTTTAGAAAGTTTATATGATTTCAATCATTCATTGTGAATGCTATGCCACTTAACTTACACGTGCCAATCAATGATAGAATAAATGACATTGGGGGGGGGGAATAAATGACATCATGGGGGGAAGTAGAGATAAGTGAGAGACCAGTGTACTTCCTGAAAGAAAGCCAGGTAAGATTATAGTCCCATATAACCCAGGTCAGTGTAAGAACACTAATAATAAATCATATATTAGTGTTTCATTGCCTGATTAATATCTATGGATTGGTTCTATCATTCTAATAACCACTAGATTTGAAAGACTTCATTTAAACTTTTATCCTCTGTTCCACCCTTGCAAACTGCATCATTCTAAAACATATACGTAATGTGGATATAAGGGTGTGTGCCACGTTTTGTGTATACTGCAGAATATATCACAATTTTTCTTTAATGTCTCAAGAACACACTAGGGAGGATTTGTCTTCATTCCCAATACAATTATTTTAACGCCTTCGTGTAGTAGCAGATGTTCTCAGGAGGTGAGATCTAAAGACAATGGACTTCTTGCAAAGAGTTCATATGTCCCTTTATGGGAGTGCGCAGGGTAATGGATCCAACATTGCACAATGGAATACAATTTGTTGTTGGGAAGCGTACGTGAGTTTGGTTAAGCACTGACATGCAATCCTAACTGAATACATACACATACAGTGAATAACATAGCAATAAGAGTGTTTAAGGTATTGGGCAGCTTGGTGTCACATATTATCTTTAATGGTCACACTAAAAACATAGCATTATGAGACCGCACCTCAATGCTATATAATTATCTCTACACAGATACTACCTCCTCAGGGATGACCATACTCAGGAGAAGATGGTGGGAAGATCACAGGACCTATGAATAATACTGCTTGCTCGTTTATTTGTTTCTTTTTCATCTATAGAAAATTCTTAGTAGAAATGATGGAACCATAAATAGTAAAATCTTGAGATATTGTCTGAAATCAGCAGATGTTTCCAGGCTCCACTCTGGCATTTGGATATAGACAGTATTCTAGATATGTTAAGAAATACTCTGCCGACATTACATTTTTTACAAGCGTTTCTGACATTTTAGGGATCATGGTAGTGTTGTCATACAGGTTGTGATGAGGAGTCTAATACACAACTGAATATCTAGCGTTTTTAAAAGAAAAAAGTGACAATAAATAGCCTAACATAAGTGTTGTTTTAAAAATATAAAATTAATGATGCTACAGATTACATATTAGTAAATCAAGTAGTGGATGAAATTCGGGTATCATTTAAGAAACTATAATTGACTTATTCCTAGCACTGAACAAGTTAAGTTTGTCTGCTCAGCAGATGGAGCAATGTGTTGCCAATAATTGTTACTCATTTGGAAGCAATGTAACAGAACATTCCAAAATGTAACATTGAGCAAAATAATCCCACCAACTTCATGTGACTCTTTTGAGGAACAAAATGCAAAAATGCTTCAGCATTCTATACACTAATGTGACATATATACAACTGTCTGACATTTCTTTTCATGTTCCACAGAGATTATTTACCTAATGTAATCCACACATGTCCTATCTTTTACTGTCCTAACTCTAATAGCAACTAGAAATGTAAAAGTTCATTTTCCTGTAAACATTTACTAACTTGTATTACTGTGTTAAGCACTTGGTACTGCCATTGTACACCAGGATATTTATTATATGACCATGTAGCCTGTACAGACCCAAATATTATAATGAAATGTGACATTTGGACCAACAATGCAGTTTAAAAGTTTTTTCAAGCAGGGAAGATACTGGTGATGTAAGTATGTGGCAGTATTTGTTTTTCACATTTTCTGCACATTTCTCCTTGCAGGGGAGTTTTGTAAATCACTGTACACTTTTCTAATGCTCCTCACAGAAGGACTAACAAGCAGCAATATTACTGGTCCATCATAAAACGTGTTACTTAAAAAAACAGATGTAATGAAAATTTCCATTCATATTCTGGAGGTCTCATACTCTATGTATTTGGATCTGTTCTGCATCCCATCCAGATATAAGAGGAATGGCACTTCACACTATCAGAGGGGTGGATTACCTACGTAACCGAATATAATAATATATAATAATATATAATATAATAATGTGCCCTCTTAATGTATACTAATCCATAATTCCTCTCTGATGTCTTTTTCCATGTGATGGACTAGGAAAAGTTAAGGTAGGCTCTCGCAATTGAACTTCAGTTCATACACAAGCAGATTCTCCTTGTCTGTCACTGGCCTGTGACTGAGTATCTCTCCACACCTTTTGCTTGTTTATCCAATCACAGTTGAAGATGATCTTGTTATTAGGATTGACCATATATGATAATGTTCAGGAAATAGACCTGGGTACACACAAAACATAATCGAGACATAAAGGGGCTGGATTTACTAAACTGTGGGAGATATTGCCTACAGCAACCATTCACATTCTAGCCTATCTTGCCCTCATAGAACACTCAACCAGCCCTCTCTTTCTCCAATCCAGCCACCGAGATGGCCTCTTCCTCTCAGTCCTCCCTATCTTTACCCAAGGCCTCCATATATGATATGGCTCAGGCAATATCTAAGGTATTGATGCCTCATATTGATAAAACCTTTTAAGACCTCCATATCTGTCGTGACATGTCCCTAACTAGAATTTAAGCTACTACCTCTTGGAGTGCTGGTTCAGTGGCAATGAGGATGCAGTCCAGGTCTTACAGGCTTTGACAGTAACTCAAAATTTTTGACCTTCCAGTAAAACAATGACCTGGAAAACCGGAATCAGTGGTTTTCATCGGTATCCCCGAAACAGTTAAAGAAGATCAGTTGTTCGACTATATTGTTATAAAAATCCCCACAGCTTTGGCATCTTTGATCCATTTCAGGAAATCCATATTGATATTGATTGGATTGATCCATCGGATCCAGTATTGCCAAGTTCTTCGAATTTTGGGTCAAGAACAATATCTCAGAGCCTATCTCTGGAATAGGTGGGGGTGATAAATTGCTAATCTTTCAGGACTACTCTGTGGAGGTCCAGCAGCGCCTCAAAGCCTTGAAGTGAAGTGTGCCAACATTTTGTGCAAAGTGGACAATGCTTTGCACTTTTGTATCCTGCAAAACTTAGGCTTGAAGTCGATGGTGTTGCAAAACTCTTTACTGACCCCCTGCAAGCTCGGGCATATTTAGCTGCAACAGATGTGGGAATTGCCTCTTTTTTCCTGTTTGTTTCCAATTGTACAATTTATACACTAAAAGTTACTACTTGTTCTTGCTCTACATGTTCCAATTTGCTCTATATGTGAACCTATTGTCATCTTTCCCATAACATGTTTCATACTATTACTATTTATTACCAAGAGGTGGTGGCGTGCTACTTGTCCCTTGCTGGACACCAAGTGCCCTATCTTTAGGCCCGCCACTATGCCCTATTGGTCCTCTATAGACTGCCCCCTATAGATGTATCTAATCCCCTAGATAGGCTTTTTCGAGCTTGCCCTACCGCGACGCATGCCATCTCTTGGTTCTACAACTTTCTCTGTGTTCCATTGACACATGAAACTCTAAAGGGCAGGGAGGCTATGTGGGCGGAATTACTTGCCCCCCTCTCATGTGATGACATTCAAACGGTCTCTCCCTCAGCTCAATATTTAGAAATGTTTCCTAAATCATTCCACCATTCGTATTTCTCTCCATCACGTATATTCCGGGCGGGACTGTCTGATTCACACATGCCTGTGATATGCCACTCAGGAGGCAGACATATTTCATTGCATCTGGGGTTGCCCCCTACTACAACGCTTCTGACGCTCACCTTTCTCTGACTCTGGAGTGGCATTGTTTGACATCGTCCCACGGCTGTTTAAAGGGCCCAGAGACTGCAGGAAGTTCTTATTATGTATTAGTGCAGCAGCCAGAAAAAAATGATTCTGCAGTCCTGGACTAGCCCACTATTCCCCCTTTTCCATGCACCTCTTATTCCGGATGGACTGGATGAAAATGCTTTTGGACAAAGATCGTAGGGTTTCTGCAGTATGGGAAGGTTATAAGGGCACACTTACTGATTCCTTCGGCAGCTGTATTCGCATGTCACATGACTTGGTACCGCCTTCGCTCCGGTGTGTCTGATGAAGACCCACTCAATTAGCCCTCCTTCTGTAAATGGTACCTAAGGCTCAGTTCACCTCCCAGCTCCCCTCCCATACACCACATTCTCTTATTTGGATGATGTACTTGATGACTAATTGTTATTTCACAAAAGTGGACTATGGCACCTCTGCGGACAACTCTAAAAGTATTTAAGGAGTCTAGCCCTTTTATTATTGTCTCCCGCACCTCAGCTATGTGATCAACTCACTTCCTCATGTCTTGTAACACCTGTACCAGTGGTTGAAGTGGAAATTTAGAAGTGGTGGTATAGATATTTAGAAGTGGGGAAACATGCCAGTATGGCATACCCCTGTATATACCCCCCAGATCTGTACACTGCTATGTTCTATTTTCCTGTCTGTCACTGATATGACTTGAGTAATATTGTTGAATCTATGTATTCTTTAGTGCACTAAGAATTTTTCAAAAAAAAGAAAGAAAGAAAGATGACTATTCTGGGATACCGGGAGACGTGCCGAAACCCCCGAGTTTCCTGGAGATTGCAGGAGAGTCGGCAATCCTGTCTAATACTGGGCTCCCTTGATTTTTCAATACCCCTGAGATGGCACTAGTCATAGGCAGCTAAGGTGACTACCTAGGTTGCTACGGGTCAGGGGGCCCTTGCGCCAAATCTGGCTGATCATGAAAATAACGCTACCCTGTCACTGGATTCTATCTAAAGGCCGCAACACTGCTGAACAAAGATCGCCAGACCAGAAGAAAGAAGCACAGCTGTATAGCACAGGAATGTACCGGGCTGTGGCGGATGCAAAATTAAGCTTTTAAGCTTACTTTAGCATCCAGCAGCAGCACAGCCCTTTCCTGTATATGCTGTGTTCTGTATCACTGGCTAATGTGGTATATCGGTCCTGTCTGTTGTTACTGAGCATGCAAATAGCAGCGGCCAGCAGCTGACACTAAACTATGGTTGGGGACACCTTGTGTCAAATATTATTCATTTACACACACATTATATATATATATATATATATATATATATATATATATATATATATATATATATATATATATATATATATATATATATATATATATATATATATATATATATATATATATATATATATATATTTATATATTTATATATATAATGTGTATGTGTAAAAATATATTTGACTGTGTACACACATAATATATATGTGTATATTTAACTCTCTTATACATTTGTTTAGGTATAGGTATGGTATTCACACTTTTGTTTTTCATTATTTCACCTGTTTTAGTTTTCTATCATTTGCTTTAAAATCTATACAGAACATACCAATGAACAATATAACAATAGCCATGTTTACTGGCCTCTGAAATAAGTTTCTTGGTCCATTACATGTATATTCACATTGACCAGTGGTTGGCCAACTATCTCTAACAGGTGTTGTTAAAGCCCAGCATGCTTTGTAGTTTGACACCTGGACAGCAGCAGCTTGCCTACCCCCGACATAGACAATTCCATGACTTTTTCTCATGCTCGGATCACTATGATCTCTATCATTGATGACCTTGTCTCTGGCATCATACCTGCTGTTATACAGTCCTTACTTCCAAGCAGAAATGTAAAGCATCTGGTCACATTCTGCATTGAATAATTCTACAAATGCACAGCAGAAAAATCCATGTTTATGTAAACAAAGAACTCTTGTTCACAATATACAAGGATATACCAACTCCTTGTCTGATCTATAATTATTCAGCCCATACAAGTGTAATGGAGTTTTGAACCCTCTTGATAGAGAACAAAGACTGCCAAGTTCATGGTTAGCTAGTGATACAGATGCTAAGGCGTGGGAAACGTAGTTGCAATGAACAAATGCAGCTTGTTTTAATGATGATTGGGTCTGTGGAATAAACAAGCTGATATAAAGTGTAAGAAAACACATATGGTTACAGTTTGTCTTAGTCCAATTTTTAGTACATGAGAATATAGTACAAGAGAACATTTACCATGTCTGATCATGGATAGTACAGGTCAATCCTAACATCCTATCCAGTAGAAAATATCGTTATGTTCTGAGGGTACAAATATGATTGGAATAGATTTTGACATCTTCAATTTATAACAAGCCAGTTGATATGTTTGAAGGTTATTGGTGGCCTTCATGGGAAAGTGCAAGTAGAAGCAACGTATCCCAGAGTGCACCACTGGCAGAAGGTAGCGAGTTACTATAAAAGATGGTCAGATCAGTAACTAATAACTGTGCAAGTATAATACAAAATAGATTTTCCAGTGCCTTTTCTTTGTTTATTTTCAGGCTTACATAACAATGATCATTTACAGACTTTTAGACTGAAACACTATAGGATACTGATTAAGAACACAGAATCCGAGGCAGTAGAGTAGAATCGCATTGGAGACCAGGGCATAAAAGCCTGGGAAAAATGTCTGCTGGAAAATTCTGATTTCAGATTTCTGGCTGTTCCACTATGTTCTGCCTTTGGCAGTTCCTTTGTTAAAACCTCGAATGGGGCCCATTTCCAATCCAGTCTTTTTCACCTTAAACTCAAATCTCAATTTAAGATGCAATGTCTGCTTTCAAAGTGAGCATATAAGTCAACTGCAAAACCATTTCCAAGTCAACTCTGGTATGATCTACGGTGGCTTACCGGATAATGTATGGCCATATCTAGATGAGCTTAAACAGAACTTTTGCACGTAATAATTTTATTTAGGGTCAGTATATTATGTAAGCTTTCAATATGCTTATGCTACATTTACAAAAATGGATTTGGCGATTGGAAACACTGTCAGTAGTTAGACAGTAGACAGCACAAATTCAAAGCACATTTTAGAATAGAAAAGAATCTTATTCCTATTAAAAGGCAAAAGAGAAACACATCATTCAACATGCTACATTGAAGCCCATGATGACACAAGTTACATTGAATGAGTCAAGAGAAGGCTTTGTGCTTTACAGGTATCTTATATTAACACCAAGGGGTGTATTTACCAAACTGCACAAATGGAATAGTGGAAATATTGACCATAGCGATGACATTCTCTAGCATGTAATAGGAAAGTGGGAGCTGCTAACATCTCCACTCTTTCATACCCGCAGTTTAGTAAATATAGGCCCAAATGGAGTAACTAAGCTGCAGAGATTGCAGAGGCATTTGAACTCAATTGGCCTTATTCACACCTTTACATATGCCCTGTGGTATATTGCAGCTCTGCAATGTGCCACGAATGTATGGGATGCTGCTTATGCATTGTGTTGATTTCAGATTAAATAATTTTTGTTTTAATTATAATTTTATTTATGGCTATACTTAAACGCATTTGTATTGTCACTGAAGAGCTCACACCAAATAAAGTAGTACAGCCTGGTTGTGCTTCTCATATGTTGGAAGACAGGCAGCTACACTTGCTAATGACATAGAGCTATTAAGTGGCTCTTGATTCATGTCTGTACTATAGTGATCACTATACTTTCCTATTACATGGACAATGATGCCTCTAGAGTGTGACCTACTGATCCTCTATATCACTGAAGATATTAGGCCTTTATATCTTATGTAACCCACAGTGAACTATCATCTTATGCTTTCTGTTTAAAATACCTAACCCTGTTGTATGTCTAGTGTCAGACACATGCCTAGGTAATACAGCAATTAGAAACATGTAGATTTTCAATATATTTATAATTTAGCATGTTTTTAAGCTCTGCTTCATTGTCCCATTATATCCTTCTCATAAGCATTATATTTGAGGTGTATAGGATTAAGGATTGATTCCACTCTCCAATTACCAACATGGAGTTTTGGATTCCCATTACTGCTCTGCTAGGTGCTTAGCCACTAGCTAGTATTGATGCTGAAATACACAACCAAAGCAAAAAGAAAGAAACACTTTACCACTGACTACTGGATACATAGAATAGAGGAGAATACATAGGAGGGTGGGAGTGTGGCCTTATTTACCACCCGAGTTTCCCCCCTTGAGTCTAATAAAATGAAGGGTTAATTTGACATGCACAGTCTACTGCTGAGGGAATAATAAAATCTCTTCATTGACACTGTGTAAAGTGCAGCTGTTATTCTGCTCACCTCGGACAGACCTTTGCATTACCCTTAGGACTGTTCTTTATCATTTTATTTAGGGGCTTTTATTTTTAAGGAAAAAGTTTATATTTTTGTAGGTGGTATCCACAACTAAACTCCAAACATTTGTGATTATTTTAAATATTTTTATGTTTTGGGTTTTTTTGACGTAAGAAAGCATACATCCTTCTGTTGCCATCATTACCTTGCTTGACCCAGACTACTCCCTATCACCAAGGACAAAATGAGGCTCACTAGGAGATTGATTCCTCACATATTAACAGCCAAGATACAAACATTAACATTTTATGAAGAAGAATTGTTACAAAATATAATTCAGCCCAATAAAAAAAAACCAATGAAGAGAAAAATCACTCACAAAACCACACCAGACTGATATGTACACCACCTATAGAAAATAATCCTTATCTTAATCTTCACTAATAAATAGTAATATTTTGTTGTTAAGGTTAACGTGAGACTTTGCCAACATTGCCATTTTATTTAATAACGTCTGCGCTGTCTGAATGTCAGGTTTTCTATGATAACCAGCGTTTGAAGTGGGGGTGTATACGGGGGTATGCCATACCGGCACTTCTCCCAAAGCTGTAATTGAAATACTACAAATCTCCATTGTCTTCTATTATATTCAGTTTTCATACCCCCACTTCTAAATTTCCACTTCGAACACTGATGATAACTACATGGAATGTGTGACCTATGGTACTTTCTAACACAAAGGGTTTCCGCTTTGACAAATGACGTTAAACTTAGGGTAAAACTGGAGCGGAGCAGAAGATAGCTACAGGACCTTTAACAGCAATTTCATAAACTAGTACAAGTCTTGTGTGTTACAGTAACCTGTGTAACAACAGTGGACTGGATGCTAACTTAAACAATTCCATCATTCAGTGATTAGTTTGATGTAGATTCCTCTATGTACATCAAGAAATTCCCACCAGGAATCAAACCATAAGACATACACACCGCCCCTGCTTAAATGCAAGGTGTATAAGTCTGGATAGCATGTAAGGACTGGGCCTGCTCTAATATTCAATACTGTATATACTCGAGTATAAGCCAACTCAAATATAAGCTGAGGCACCTAATTTCACCTAAAAAAAACTGTGATAACTTATTGACTCGAGTTTAAGCCGACCCCCCAGTATGTCTGTCTATCACTCATGAAAGGCTCGTGTCACTGATGGATCATTAGCCCCATAGGATTGAATTGATTCTGGTCTCTATGTCCAGCTACTATAGATCTTCCCCTATATGTCTCTATTGTCCCCCTGTTAATATAAGGCAATGTAAAGCTCCTGTGCCATGCTGTAACCTATAGCACAGTATCATGTCTGTGCCAGCTCTGTGGACTCAGTGTGGTGTATGAGTATCATGCTGCATGCCAGTGTCAGCACATCCCTACACATTTAGACTCTAATATAAGCCGAGGTGGGCACTTTTAGCATAAAAACGTGTGCTAAAAAATTTGGCTTATATACTCTAGTATATATGGTAATTGGAAAAATATATATTCATTATACAGTGAGAATACTAAAGCAAAATAATGATAATGACCAGGACGTTAAAATTATTATTTGTTTTATCTTTTTTTGTTTGACTTTACTAGTCACAATTTAATGCAAATCCTCCATGGTGGGTGACTAAGCTACAGTGCTGTATTTTTTAAGCATTTTATCTTATTATGGTGGTAGCCAAAACACATAATGGTAATTTGATTGGCAACCTATTCTGTAGTGTGCATATGTAATTGCTCCTATGTATCAATCTCCGATCTCTCAAGGAGTATCTCTCTATTATCACTCATGGTCACCATATGGTGTTCGTGCCTGGGCAGGAAACTCGTGAAAGCCCTATTAAGACTATTCGTGTCTTATGCCATCGTTCATCAGTTGGCTCCCCAGGACTTCTGCTCTCTCTGGACACTGAAAAGGCTTCAAAGGGGTACATTGGCATTGGATACCCTCTGCTAGAATCCTTGTCAATGGCCATCTTTCAGAGCCATTCACATAAGGAATGGCACTAAACAGGGCAGCCCCCCAACCCCTCTGATTTTTGTTATTTGATGGAGGCTTTGACCTGTCATTTTTAGATCACATAAGGACATCTAAGGTATTTGTGTGAAAATTATGGAAATTTAACTTGCTCAGTTTGCATAACCTCCTGGAATACTTTGCTTCTTCAAATCTAAATTCCTTTGGAGCAAATCAGTTGCACTCACTTTAAAACTTTACCTGAGAGCCAGGGATGCTCTGGTAGCTAGCTTCCACCTCCAATAGAGTGATTCCCTTTNACTCTAATTCTGTGTTACCATTACAGTGGATAAGTCTAATTTATTTAAAAAGGGAATTAAACATGAGCTATGCAGTCATAGCAGTTATTCCGGCCCCACCCAAGTGTTAAGAATGGATACATTTATCTGAATGTATCTCTCTGTGGAAGACATCACTTAGCTGCAACTTATAAATGCCATTGCTTTACTTCAACTGGGCTAAAGTGGATTGAATAAAATTTAATTTTAATTTAAAGACACCTCTGATTTTGCCCAATTTCTTGTCCTTAATCCTTCCCATATTGAACGAACCTGGGTTAGTATTTATTAGTATAGTCTTTAGTGAGGCAAGAGAAGGTAGAAAGTAGAAAAACAAAAAAAAAAGTATCAGACCAACAATAGACAGTTGTGTTAAGTAAACTGTGTAAGAAAGGTCAAGGAGGCTTTTGTGAAAATGTGATCTCTTGACTTGGCATAGAACATATTATTGATCATTTTGTGAGGAATCATTTATCAATGTCTTAAAATGTGGGGAAAAAATACAATCAATCATTTCCAAGGTTTGCTCAAAATAAAACACATGGCTCTTTATTTTTAGGAAACATAATTATATAAAATAGTCATATAAATAATAATAAAAAAAAAGTCTTCACACAAAATCAACATATAAAACAAATATATAAAACACAAAGCTATATACATAATACAAATAAATATTCTGTAGCACAACTCTCAAAAAGCAATTTGTATGTATACAATTAAAAAACGTATAAAATCTAAGAAAGCCCGTCAGTTGAAGCTATTGACATTAGGCAGGGGACTGTCAAAGCCACTGTCTTGCTGCGGGGACGCAAAATCCAACAATAATTTCCGTGAAGGCAGTTGGCCGCTTCTACTGTCCGTGTATGGTTTCAAGTTGACAGCTGGAGGTGGGTGGTTTATGGTTTTACTAGAATGCCGAGTACCAAGAGTTTGATCTCTTCTTTTAACAATTTGTGCAGAAAGATTCTGACCTTCAGTTTTGCTGCCAAATGTATCATGACCTCCCTCAAAAGAAAATAAGCCTGCTGCTGAAAAATTCCCTGGAACACTTGCAATGTGAGAATGTGCTTTAATGCTGGTTAAAGAACTCTGTACAGTCTGAGTTGGAAACAGACCTAGGCCCCCTGCACAACTCCAGTCATTACTTCCGTTTTCATCCCGTACAGGAGTTTCTTGAAGTTCAAACACTTGGCTAGTCTTGGGGCGTTCATGGCAGTGATAATCTTTTAAGCCATGTAAAAAAGATGGCTCGCCTTGGTTTACAAATGTCCTCTGGATTGACTCTGAGGTGGAGTCACTAACCTGGACAGAATGACCCTGCTGTAGAGGTGAGACCACAGAAAGACCCTTGAGTGCAGGCCTCTGTTCAACATGGTCTATTCTAAGCTGCTTTGTCACATGCTGACTAATATTGGGGACACCTTCTGATCCATTAACTCTGCCATCATCAAGTTTCTCCTTCATGTGCTTCCTGATGAGCTCATTAAGTGCCTTTTGATCGGTGATTGGTTCCATAGTTCTATCACTTGCATGCGTTTGAGCATTCGTCAAGGATTTATTTACTTCAGGTTCATCTTTGGTGGATTTTGAAACTAATGAAATAAGACATTCAAACAAAACATTTATCTGATAATACAGTTAATAATAGAATGCAATACACTAATAATTTCCCTAATTGAATTCATGTCATGAAGGAGTGGGGAAAAAAAGTGTGTTCATGTTAGACTCCCTGTGTATCTGACCTGGGTTAGTCTTTATTAGGATAGGTGGATGAAAAGCATTTAGATATTGTCCGATATTGTTATTACCAGCAAGCCATGGGGAGCTGCGACTGTTTTGAGAACTCTTGTCTTGGGGGGGACGGAGCAGCCAGTGCAGACAGCTGAAAAGGGCTGCATGAGGGTTTGGAGCTGCGGGTTGCCGCACTGGTGGCTGAAAGAGCTACAAGTGACTCTGGAGACAGGTGTTTCCGACCCCTGCTCTAAACCATGCAGCTGTAGATATTTAGCCAATTGTGCATAGTAAGCTGGGTGTTCTATGAGAAACACCTTTATGTAGGATATTAATAATTACCACTTTTTTCAGGACACTGACAAGCCAAGTTAGTTTATTAAAAGTTTTTCTTTTATAAATACCTGATCTCAAGTTCCTGTGCTGAGTTTTCTGTGAAATGGGAGTTTCCAAAACATTTGCCATAGTGGCCAATTTGCTTGCAGCGTTCATTATCTTCTTTTCAGCTCTATAAAATTAGATTTTGTGCATATATCATTGGAAAAAAAA